>VZSZ01006260.1:1396653-1437071 GCA_013398815.1 Ibidorhyncha struthersii | reverse complement strand
CCCCTTCCTCATTGCTGCTTCCTTTGTTTTTTCTATCTCCTTTCTTCTCCTCCTTTATATTTCCTCTTCTTTCTCTTTGCCTTCTTCCTCCCTGCTTTCTTTTCCTTTCTTTAGGCCTGCTTGACCACAAGTGAACTATGTTTTTAGACCTCAGTTCAGCACAGGGCTTAAACACAAAACTTACAGCTAGGTCAAAGTGGTAGGTCTTAACCTCCCCTTAGACGTGCAATTTAGTGAAAGGAATTGGAAAGAATATGGATTATGTTAACACCAGAGGAAGAACCATCCTTTTTTGTAGGCAACCATCAGAATTTCAGGATGTTTTCTGTGCATAAGCACAAGATGAAATGTGTTCTTGTACCAAAGGCAAGGAAGAAATCTGGTAAAAATCTCTGCTGACAATCTATAGTATGGGATCAAAAAAGTAAGAACTACCATTGGTGCAACAATTGCAGATATTAGTGTGAATTTAATGAAGAGAAAAAAGAATGGCTTAGGGTGCTGGAAGAATACTCTAATTATTAGTCTGCAGGCTGGTTTGTCAGAGAAGAAAACCCATCTGTCTTAGAGTTTTCTAGCTGTGGTCCCATTTTTTCAGCAAATTTAGAACAAAATACAGTGTCACCGTGCTTGTTTAAAGGCTGTTCTTGCATTCCGTGTGTTTTGTTCTGAGCTCATGAGTTGAGGGTTTTTCATTCTCCTGCCTCCAGCAAAGGTTTATCATATTGCCAGTCTGGATCATACTTAGACATGTATTTAAGTTTTAGTTCTGCTGTATGGTAAGTTGTAATGCTTATTACTGTCCCTCTCTGGCAATGCTGACGTGTCTAATTATTAATGCAAAAATATTAATCCTATTGGCTAGAAGGAATATAATTGGAAGATGTCCCTTAAGTTTGCAGGTTAGGTTTGAATTTTGTGCCATTATTTACATGGTCCCCCAGTGCGAAACAATCTCATGTTGAGCTGTGCAACCTCCACCAAGTCTCAAGAGTGGATTACTCATAGTATGGTAATAGCTAAGCCATGAGAGCCTAACAGTGAACAAAATAAGTGAAAAGCACGGAATAGGTATATGAAGAGTTTTGGTGGCTGATAAGTGGTCTGCAGCACTTGATCACTAACAGCTGTATACAGCTGTAACTCAAAAAGCAGCAAACAAGCTGCTGCCACAAGAAAATGCCAAGCTTGCAAGTAGAATTTTGTTTTTCTTACTGAATGCATTTGGATGTTAGCTTGAACTGTGTATTACCCCATAGAATTCTCTCTCTCATCTGATCTTAAAAGCAGTGTTCAGGCATAACAATTTCAAAGAGGAACAAAGGAAAATTTCCAGGAAACCAAGCAGGCCACTTACTTTCCTTGTGGGACACAGAGCGGTAGGTTCTGCAGATGACTGATTCATCAGCCTGCCTGCAGTGGGGAGACAAAGCTCTGCAGCCACTTCTTGTGCTGGAGCTGTGCCTGGCGTCACTTCGTCGTCCTCCATCCACAGAGTTGGTTCCAAGAGCACAGCAAGGCAGCCAGGTTAGCAGCCCCTGTGGGAGCTGCATTCCTGCTACAAACCCCTAGAGATTGTCCTTTCTAGGTTGCCAGAGGCACTAATAAAATCAATAGGTCTTGACATGCCAACGGGCTTGAAAGGCTGTCCTGCTGGTGGTATCCCCAGTGTCTGTCAAATTACTACTTGGCTCTCAGTGGTGAAGAAGAGTGGGAATTTGTGGTGAAGCGCGAGTCAGGCGCCAGTACGAGCCTGGGAGGAGGTGAATGAGCCTGTGAACAAGATTTGTATTATAATTAATGCTATTGAATAGTGCTAGGTAATACTTGTTTTTTCTGTGAAGTCACTGCGGGTGATGCCTTGAAAATGCAAATGCTCTCTGGCTAGCTGGCAAAAAGATGCAAGTTAAGCCAGCTGCGTTCCAGATAGGGCACAGCAGTACCTGCATGTGTTACTGCTGCTTCAGCTCTTGGAGGAGAAACATGGCAAAACCAGGGGGACACAGAAATCTGAGTGAAGGCAGAGAATGGTAGACACCAGGTACTGAGCTCTTTGTATGGAGGCTGTAGGCTTCCCCTTCCTGCCACAGGAATGGAACTTGCTGCTCTGATGAGCTTCTGCTCTGGTGGAGCACAGAGCTGGCACAGTCCACTACATTTCCAGCTGAGCACACCTACAAATAGATGACGGGCAACAGCCAATCTAAGAACATGAGCTTATTGAGAAGCTTGGAAACCCATGATACACAAATAGTGCTCCTGTGCTTATTCCATAAAAACTTCCAGAAGGTATCTTTTGATCTGAATCATATGAAATGGATCATAAAGAGAGATATGAAAGGTCCGAGAAACAAAGAAGGTTGCTGAATGACATGGGGTGGGACTTGTCATTATTAGCAGACTTCATTTTTTGACTTCACATTTCTGATGCAAATCAGTTACAGCGGCAAGTTTTAAGATTAGTTTTTCAGTAGAAGACCAGTCGGAATGGGGGATGTTGGTGTTAAGTCGGCAGGCTATAGGAATATTTGGGGCTTTCTTCCATCCTTGCTACAGATTTACACTTGGAAAGGTCTTTACTTTTATGCTGTGGTGCATATGCTTTTATGCTTTTCCTGACTGCTGTTTGTGCAGCCTCACAGTACTACAAAAGGAATACCCTAGAAACAGCAGTCCACGGTAGTGGCTGTGGTTGACCTGCATCTTGCAGCACATTGTCAGTGCTTTGATATCAGCTGCTTTTGTGTGTGTTCCCCTCTAAAATTCCAATATATAATTCTCACAAATTGATACCTACAAAAGACATTTTTTGCCATTCTTCTAGCTTTCTATGGGCTGAGGTTTTCATAGCTGATCAAGCGTTGTACACAAAGTAAATGTTTCACTTCTGTCTTTTTTCCCTTGACACTGTCGTATTTGAGGCAGGATGGATACTAAAGTATGAAGTAAGACATGGTCACTTTTCATTTCAGTTTCATTATGCAGGGAGGTACAATTATAAAACTGAACTGGCTGCCTACACTTTGTGTATTAGCCAAGATAGGATAAATCAGGACATTCTTAAAAGGACCGAGATATGATTGTCAAGACAGGTAATTTTCAGATGAAGATACTCGCCTTCCTCAGGCCTGACACAGCATTTACTGACCTACGTTTGCTAGGTAGTCAGGCTAGTTCTGTGAGGTTTCTTCGGTGGGTTTTGGCTGGGTGGAGAAGGGCTGTGAAGGAGCTAGTCTTCTTTGGCAAGAGAATGCGGTGCTATTGTAGTTTGCAGACTGGCTTGTAGGATGCATTCTGAGTCCTGTGTGCATTGTGGTTTTGACAACCACTGTAAATAATTACACATTGTGCTTCCTTTTAACTTTCCAAATGGACTTCTTCATGAGCGAGAAAACTGAATATTATGTGCTTCCCATGCAATCATCAGTGTGTGAACTGGGTTTTGACCCTGTGATGATTGAGCCTGTCACATTTAGAGGTTATGGACAGCCATGACATGACCTTCATCTAAAGAAAGAGCTGTGGAGCTATGACTGTGTCACATAATGCAGGACTGCAGGCTGCACTGATCGCTGCTGGTGGAAAGGCTTAATTTGCTGGTAAATGTGAGCTTGAGTTTGCAAAGCCAGCATTTGGGGAATGAAGGCAGCACTGTTTTTGTTTTTAGAGACTTCGTGTTTCATCTTGAGTTAATGAAAGGCAATAAATGTTGAATGAGAAACTACCATATTTAGTGAATCTCTGCTCAGGGACAGAAATGATGGCTTCTGAGTTGATTAGAAGTGTTGTATGTGTATTCTCGGTGGTTGTATTCTTATTGCCTAACTGAGGAGTTTACTACAGTTTCAGTATATAAATAAATAGGCAGGTGTGACTGTGCAGTGGTCAGTAGCTTGCTCAGGCTTCCCCTTAAGCTAGATGATGAGCACAAATGAGCAGGAAAGGTTTTGCTTGGGCAAATAACCCTTGGTCTTCTGAGCTTCCTGGGCAGGATCCTTACAATACTGACTTCTGCCCTCTGAGAGGAATTAGATTTAAATCATCAGCTGATTTCTACAGCCACCAAGTATCACATCAGATTGTACCAGATTTTGGCCACTGTGAAACTGGACCAGATTTAGATTGGTCATGTGGACCTGAAATGTTATCAGTCACGTTACAACCCCCGTGAATCACTCATTGCCACAGATAGGTTTACCCAGTTCTCTCCTCGTCTTTGCAAGTGATTTCCCTCAGTTTAATTTTAGTTTGTATACTAATAGTAGCTGTTGCTAATTTCTGTTTTATTTATTTTCATGCCCTCTTTGTTTTATTTCTTCATGTTTACTATAGCTGCCTCTTTATCGTTATGAAATGGTCAAGCAGGTTGACACTCTTACAGTAAACTAGAAAATACAAGGAAAAAAATGAGTGCACAGGTACCACCAAAATTTTGACCAAGGACAATTTTGCTAACAGTTAGCAGTTTCCAGTTTTGTGAGATCATTTCTTAACAGGAAAATCATTCTGACCTATCATTTTATACAAAGGTTTATTATGAATAGGGAAAAAATGGGGTGACTATTCCCTGTGTATCCACACACACCTACACACTTTTATAATTTATTTCTTCTTCCTTTTTTAAAAATCTATAATAATGAGAGAAAAGCCCAAGTGAGAATTACGGTTTGGCAAAAATGTAAATTAGGTTATGCTGAAAGGATTTGATGTTGTTACAATGTATGAACGGTTCTTTGCTCCTGCATCAGAAAGGGCCGTATAAATCATCATGTTTTATCCAATTACTTCCCTAATTTTCTTCCTTGATGAAAGGATGTGACTGATTGTCATAAGTTAGTTAAATTTATTTCCAGTGTGCTGAGAGAATGTAATAGGATGCATGGGCAAGTGACAAGGTTTAGTGCCTGACGAAGCCATTAGCTATTTTTAATGACCTGCTTGGCCTTTAACGGTACCTGAGGTAAGAGTAATTGCTTTTCCCCACAGCAGAAGGCTAGGGGTGGCTTCCCCTGCCAAGACCCCATAGAACAAGGTATTTTGAAAGTCCGTATGATTTTGAGAGGCTGTGTGACTGTGACACAACTTTTCCAGACAGTGGATTTTCTCAGTGTGATTAGGCTGAAGCCCACCCTCCGCAGCGAGCGTTATGGAAAGATGTTTTCACAAACTAGATTACAGGTTTGGTGCCCCAAATGGGGTAGTGTCAAAATAAGGGAGTTTAACATGTAAAAATAAGAAAATATCAGAAAGCTACACATTCTCTATCTTCATTATGAACACCTGTAGCTAAGATAGCTTTCTTGGCCACCCAAGAAGGAAGAAGAGAGGATCGCAGTGGTCTTCACTGCCAGGTGACTGACCTACTACTATTTGGGGGATCCCAGCTGATGAAAAATCTGTACAAATACCTTCTCTGTTGGCTACTTTTTGCAACTGAAGTGAAAATCCTGCAAGGTTCAGAAAAGAAGGTAACAGATCAAAAGTAGTTCATCATTTCTGTATTGTAAGGATCTTGATTTTCCTTTTCTCTTTTCTCTTTATTTTGAAGGAAAGTGTTTCTGGTGACAGCATGTGGAGTGTGTGTGTTTGCATGCCGACACATATTGAAAAGACTAGCCTGATATTGGCCCTGGTAACACTCCTCTGTCTTTAAAACCTAAATCTGCAGTTCATCTGTTCCAAGTATTGCTTCATTTAAGAAAGCGACCTGAAACTGCTACCTTGTAAGGTGTCAACTTTGTTTAGTAAAGCTACTTTGATCTGAAATAAGTAGGTAAACTGCTCTGTAGGTGATTAGATTAAGAAAAGGATACATGATAAGAAGAAAATGCTAGCTGCATGATCTGCTCCGGCTGCTGCTAACTAAACCAGATAACTGTAATGTCATTATCAACCAATCGGCTGATCTGCGAGGTCAGGTTCAGTTGTGAGCATGGTTTTGTCATCCAATGCTAATGAAACTAGGGAAATGTTAACAGTTTTTGCCTGTATGGTGGATTTCTTTTAAAATAATGTCATCTTGCTTATTTATTTTATTCTGGTCTGTGAAAATTAGGGAACACTGATTTACTCCTTCCAAAAGTCTCATGGGCTGGAAATGTGTAATGAGGTGAACCTGTTGAGTTTATACGAGTTTACACTGAGTTTGCATGTTACTTTCTACATGCTTTAAAGTGTTATTCTTGAAATCTTTCAAGAAACAAGTATCGTCAATGTTAAGTGTTACATTTTGGAAATAAATCATCCTTGCAACTGAATACTATGCCACCAAATGTGCTAAGCAAAACTATATGCTGGTTGTTCCTAAATGGACTGTGGTCACGCCGTGCAGGCCCAAGAGGAATTAGTCATGCATTGGACTAGGCTCAAGTAAATACATGAGAGACCAGAATATGAAAAGGTAGTTCCTGTGTTGGAGAGCATTCTCATGTGAACAAATGCAGAAAGGTAGAGGCTCTGGTGCAGTTTAGACACATGGGTGTATTAGGTTCTGCAGAATGACAGCTGTTCTTTCCCAGAGCTTTGTATTGGGTGCTAGATGGGCTCATAACTTAAATTTAAATTCAGGAGTTGTAGCCAACTTTCAAATCACCCATGTGCTGTGTTTCTCTAAATCCCAGACTTCCTGTAAAATAGAATAGAGTTGGCAGCAGTTTGACTGTTTGGTGTATCATTTGTCTTTGAAAGTGCAGGAGAGACCATCCATTGAAACAGCTGCAAGATATCATGTCACATAGCTTCTCTAAGAGATGCCCCACAGACAATCCAATACCTACCCTCCCCTTTTTGCCACTCCTTTTCTGGGAAATAATATACTAGATCAGTTAGATCCAATATCTCGTGAGAAACTGGAGCACATTGCAAATTGATGAGTAATGAGATTTCTTTTTGTATAAGCTCACCTTTAATAGAGGTGGGGAATAATTTGTAATTGCAGGCCAGAGCTTTATAATCGATTGGGAGTTATCAGGCTTTTTGGAAAGATTTTTTTTTTTTATCCCAATAAAGATTTGTAACAGGTGACATTATCTTTCATTTTGATTTAATGTGTCATAATTTCCTGATATTTGTTGAAAACGTCAAAAGAAGAACTTCCTTCTTTGGTGGCAAGAAAGTTGTTTTGTTTCATGAAAGACTGGATCCTTTTTTTGTAAGAACAAAGGTGCTGCTGTGTTTGAGGACATGAGAAGGCTCTTCCATGCTAGTTAGCCAGCGAGGGTGTTTGAATGCCGGGGAGGAAGGTATGAACCTCATATCGTGGGTGAGCTTGTTCTGTAGCACTGCTGTGAAAGAAGAGGGAAGTTTCCTCGGGCCTCAGCCTATTGGCCTGTGACACGAAGGACTAGCAGCAGCCCTCTTGTCTTGCTGCAGTATGTGCTGGTACAAATGGGTGAGTTCTCCTCTGGAAGAACTGCCAGCCCATGGTGCCCAAGATAACAGGGCATCAATTTGGGGAACACACACTGAACACGCACTGTTCCTGGTTGTGTGAATACAGCACCAGGGCAGCTCTATACTCTGTTTGTAGCTACTATTGTACATATCTTTTTTTTTTTTTGGTGGGAATTGATGGACAATTATGGTTGAAAGACCTATAGCTGGGAGGCAAGTGCCTCTTGGGGGATCAGGTGGTGGCCTGCTGGCATTACCTTCAGGCTTGCCTGGGTGCTTTGCTTTTTCTGAAAATTGGACAACATGCTCTGATATTGCATTACAGGGCAACACGTGAGAACCATCTTCAGAGATATGCCAGGAGAAACAGGGATGGTGTTCAATGCATGTTGCCTTCACAGTCTTTTTGAAATAAATCCAGTATGCAAATAGAGGAAATGGGCCTGAGGGGAGAGTGAGCAGGATTCCTGTTGCAGTTGTGGCACTAACTCAGTATGATCCTGGATAAATCCTTTCCCCTCGCTTAGACTAATTTTCAGGAGCCGTAGAATCAGCCATAGAATAATATTTGCTTCTGTTATCGTGAGCTGTTAGTGACTGGGAAATGCTTTGAGGTCTGTAGGCAAATGGCACCAGATTTATTGAATACAATGTGCAGCATAAAATACTGGCGTGTTTGAAAAGGGTAGATGTAAAAGGGCTGATTATAGAGCCCTTTGAAGTCTGTGTTAAAGTTTTCACAGATTTCTGTGGGCGCTGGATCAGATAATCAGTGTGGAGGGAGGGGTAGGAGAGAAAAAACTTATGCAAGGTCATCATCTACTTGTTTTTAAACAAGGAAGCAAGCTGGTTAACTTGTGATTGATTGCCCTTTATGCTGGTCCTCAGAAAAAAAGGAAGGTGAGGGAAATGTTGAAATCCCATTGATGTGCAGCCAGTTTTGGAACAGGTCATGGAAACTCTCTGCATCAGCACTGTCTGAATTTTGCTGTCTGAATTTCTCTGTCTGCAAACGATGATCCACACTGATGAATGCACCCATAAAAATGGAAAGAACACTCTATGCTGCAGTCCTGCTCACCAAATCCTCTCACAAATAGACCCTCCAGCTACTCAGAGTCATGTTGCATGGATTATTTCAAGGGTCAGTGCCTGGGGTGAGGAATGTGACATCTTGGGCCGTTTATGTAACCACCTAATCGTGTAACAGGTGAGCAGGGAGCCCGTGTACAGTGTAAACAAATCCCTTTGCCATTTTTCCCAGCATTGTCAGGCTAATTCTGATGGAGAAAACATGCGAAGCTGAAGCCAGGGAATCAAGGCTTGGAGCCTGCTCGGGGCTTCAAGAGGAAGTGCTTCAGTGAGAGCACTTTCCAGTGTGTTTCAAGTGAAGACTAAAATATTTCCCCCGCCTCCACTCCCTCATTCGTTAGTTCACTTCTGTGCCACCTCGGCTGGGTGCCGGAGATACTTGTGCTCCAAGGAAGGGAGAGGATGGTTGACTCCGCAGCAGGTGTCTTGGCACCAGGAGCTGTGGTTTGTGTGCAAATTGTTATTTGGTCCCTGATTAAGTTACGGTGACTTGGTTTCTCTTCTGTGAGCAATGCATTATAGAAGAGGCTGTGTTCATTTGGTGCTTCCTGAAGGTAGAGGTGGGTGTCTTCATTGCCTCTGCCACAAAATACTTCTTACCTGGGAGGCAGTTAAGCACTGGCTGCAGACAGTGGCAAGGTGTCACCAACTGCGCTTAGTCCCTGATGAGTGTGCACAGCAGCTGGTAATCAACAGCTTTTCTCGCCCACTGAATTTGTGCAAAGAAGAGCTCCTGCATCTACTTCCCATTATCAAAAAAGAACATTTATAATGGGCATCTCTTAATTGTTCATGAACATCAATTTACTCAGCTGGGACCCACCATAGATTCTGGCATTTGCTTTACATCTTTTGCAGCTTTCTCTCCATATAAATGCAGCATACCTAGAAAACTCAACCTGATCTTTAAAAAAGAAAGGCATTTCTCCAGGTTTACCAGGGCTCTACTGTAGTTATTATCAATAAGAATATTTAATAACTAGTTGGACTTTATTGAGGGAAAGATGTATGTGTATGAAGAGTCATTACTTGATGCTAGCTGAGTAATTTTCAGCCAAGTTTCATTAGTTGCTTGATTTTATTAAGTGTGCTTTCTCTGGCAAGCACACAGTTAAAGGCAGCATTGTACATATTTTATGGTACATGTAAATATTTTATTAGCATTTTTAGTCAGGTCAAAGGGAAAGAATAGAGAATTAATAGCTTAAGTTAAGCTGATCTCAGAAGGCATATAACTCATAGCGAATATATTTGCCACATTTCCTAGTTGGCGACCAAATTGTCTTGTATCTGCATAGCACATTGCCACTCTGCCAGGCTGTTTCCCTCTGTGCATGTAGTATTTATCATTAATGTGCCCATTGAATCAGTGTCTTTTAACAGATCTTCATGTTGCTTGGGTTTTCCCTGTGCAATGAGTGTCTCATGCCTTGTCTATCTGGGTGTTATTTTTATCATTAGGGGAAGATAAAGAACAAAAGAAGCAGCAGTGCTCTGATGCTGAGTCACAGTGAGCAGGAGGTCTTGCTCTGTGTGTGTGCCTCCCTAACTCATCTTACGCTCTGTACATGTATACATCAGAGTCATAGCTACTCCCATAAATTAACACAGCTTTGTATTCTGTCCCCATGTGGACACTGGTCTAAAACCTGCTGAATTCCTGGGGGGTTGTTTTGTCAACTGAGATGGTCTTTATTACCTAGGAGAGAGTCAGGAGAAGAAGGGTATCAGAAGCAAGATGTGTAGGAGGAGTTTCTCCCAGCTCGTCACAAGCAGTCAGTACTCCTGGAGGCCACACAGGGAAAGAGACAGAAATCTTTTGGCCCTCTTTAGGAGATCTGGAGGTGGATCTTTATGTAACACTTACTGAAAATGCCCATGGAAGTACAGAAATCTCAGAAGGAGAGATACTTCACTAAGAACTGGTGACAAACATAGAGAATTGTGAAAGTTTTCTCTTGTCCAGCACTGTTTGAAACACCCCAAGTACAGGCCTTCAGCACTCAAGCCATCCAAGCTGTTTGTAGAAATTGTCCATATGTTTCACTGCTAAGCAACTGAGATTTTCTTTTTTGCTTCCTTTAGTCTGTGCTAACATGTCTTTACTGGAAACATAGCGGTGAGAGAGTGGAAACAATTTAACAGGATTTGCAAAGAAGGGAATGATGCTGTACTAAACCTGACTCACAGTAAACCCAGTAAGCCCCGTGGAAAGCCTTCGTTAAGCTTTGGGACCTTAGCTTTGGTGTTGAAGAATATGCTCATAATAGCTCAAAAATGAGGCAATTTCTGCCTTACCGAGGATTTTCCGTTGAGCATTCCCGTTCAAGGTCTGCCAGTGTCTGATGTGCTTAGCCCTACTGTATGAAGGCTGCCTGGATCGCCACTCTCTGTGCTGTGCTTTTCAGTCGCTCACTTCTGGACGCAGTCCAGCGTCCCTGACATCCCTCCATTGATTTCAGCTTGCACTGGATTAAGCCCAGCAGTCGCCTAAGCATATTCATTTCATGGTTGTTTGTGGGTTATGTTTTGGAGGTTCTAAGGGTACTGACTGTTATAAATATCTTTATAGTTTGGCTTTATAAAAATGCAGTGCCTTTACCATGTTCTCATGCCTTTATTATTATCATTATCGAGTTACCCCTTTTAGCCACTCTGTGGTTTAAAAGTGGAAAAACCTTCCATTACAAAAACATAGCAACCTCCTCCATAGAAGAATATAATTTAATGTAAAATAATTAGCTGTGGAGCATTTTGGCTTAGTTTGTGAGCATTTACCCTAATCCCCTAGCCAATGCTGGTTCCAGCAGGTGGGTCTTAGTTCACACTACTCCACATGCAAAGGTTCTTTAAGCTCCATAGCCTGTAAAAAGCTGTGCTAACTAGAACAGTGACTATGCCCATATGTCACTAGCTATCTATGCAGGCAAGTTTTGGGAACACAGAGCTAAAAAGGGTTCACATTTTCTTGGCTACTGTATCAAGCAGCTTTATGTCAACATCTTCAAGTTACATCTAGCCTTGACCTTCAGTGTCTGGCTTGGGACTTTCTGGAGTGAGATTCTTTAAATGAACAGTACCAAGATCTTGGAGGCCAAAGTCTGATTTCTTTTGTATGGGCTACCGCAGGAGATGCACATACAATCCCATTATGTTTTTAAAGAGCCAGTTCCGCAAAGAAGGATAAGTGCCCAGTTAGGTGCCTCGGCACTTCCTTTCAAGCCCCAACCTACAGCTGTTTCAGTCAGAGATGCCTGAATTCTGTATGTGTATGAATCTTCCAGGAAAATCCTGACTAATTTATCCTGCTGGGCACAAACCCAGCTGCTCAGTTTCACTTGGCTCCAACCTTAAAACCCAACAGGGTTCTCAGACATCTTTCACCTGCAGGACCCAGTTGTGTAGGCACTCCCTGGGCTAGTGGTCTGGTTCTGTCACAAGACAGAAATGGATAAGCTTCCCTAGAGTGTAGGTTGAACCAGCTTAATGTCCTTCGACTGCCTGATTGAGAGTAAGAATTTGCCTTTAGACTTTCCACTTGCTGGAAACTATTAGGCTGCCTTGTCTTCTGGCCTGCGTTCCTTGTTTTGCTGAAGCCCCTCTCCACTTCATGAACAACTTAATATTTGTTAAAGGATATTGCTCTTTACAGTTGAAAATGTGAGAGTTGCTCCCTTCTTTGGGGGCTCAGTGAACGGTAACAGTGTATACGCTGTTGTGGGCTTGCACAAGAAGTTATTTTCTTCTGACATGAGTAGAGGCAGTAGGGAAAACAGTTCTAGGTCTGGGAGGAGGTTAAGAGGTGGTTAACTTTGCCCAGTATCATAACCATGGAAGTCTCCCTGTGTTGAACAGGGCAAAAGCACGTACACACACACGCATGTGAAGTTCACTACTTCCCGATAGCCTTCTCCACCTCGGAGACCTTTGTTCCTTTACAGGAAGAGCCACATTGTTTAAGGGACTGTATGACTCTGTAAGAAACAGTTTTTCATCCACCAAATCAGCACTAGTAAGAAACTGTAATTAAGCTACTGCATACTGTAGCATCCTTCGCTGATGGAGGGACTTGGTTTTCCCCTTCTGAGTAAAACCAGTATGCTGTTGATTGTTAAAAGCATGTATATGCCAACTTCAGCCACTCTTACTCCCTGGAATGAGAGGTGTGAGGTAAGACAGAATAGAAGAAAAAAGTAAAATAAAAATTATTATTATAGTGGTTTTGAGTTAGGGAAATCTATTCTTACACCCTATGAAGACTGTAAAATGAGGTACATGAAATTACTTGGGTTAGTAGTAACACAGCAACGTAAGTAGATCACAGCTTGCGCTCTTCCTAAATACAAAGTATGTGCCTTATATTCTAATACAAAACTGGTAGATCTGGTCGGGGGGGGATATGCCTGGAAGCTCCTTAGATTGGTGTCTCTAAAGCATTTTAATCCAAGCCTCACTTTGATCCTTTAAGAACCTTTTCCCTCCTTGCTACAGTGGAGGTATGCGGTGATGGCTGGGGAAGGTGTCCTTTGTACCATGTGTGTTACCTGCAGCACTTCAACAGTCAGTATCCCATGGACGAGAAGTGCAGCCCTAGTAACTTAGGGGCAGCAGAGTAGCTCCACAGCACTGTTCTGAAAGACCCCAGCCCAGAAAATAGGTAGCTGGCACGGCTGAAAAAGATGATGCCTGCCTAGACCACTGGTCCACCTTATCTCTTCAGCAGACTGATTCCTGAGGGGTGTGGACTGCCAAGTCTAATTCGTGACTGGCTCATTGATACCGTCTGCATGGGGTAGCTGGCCTAGCAGCAAAAGGCAAAGTAGGTAGGGTGTTGGTCACTCACCAAGTGGGTTGTTACACACTGCCACTTCCAGAAGAATCGTCCGTATTTGATGGGTTAGAAATGGTCACCTGAGTGCAGAACTTAGCATTGTGTGGTGCATTGTAATGATGGGAAGCTACCTGCCTGCTGACTGGGAAGCTGCCACGCTGCTGTGTTAGCTCTGGAGGGACCTGCAGGGCAGCAGAGCCCTGAGGAGCTGAACACGATGCTCTTGGCATCGGTATTCTAGGCAAGCACAAAATGGCAGAGTGTGGAGCCAGCACTATCACACTGTGATTCGTCTGATTTGTTGTATTTAGAGCTGTCTCCCTGCTTTCTCATCACAGTATCTTAAAGTCTCACTGTTGTCATTGCATTTATTTATGCATGATGCCAGTGATGATTGCTATCCTGGATTTACTGAAAGAGAGCTGAGATGCAAAGTGACACAGGGCATGTTTCATAAATCTAAGTTACATACGAAACAAAGCACAGTCTTAGTGTTAACCAAGCTATCCTTGAATCGGGCAAGCCGTGTTAGCTGAAATATGTGCTTGGATTAATTAGCAGCCTGAGCACAATGAAACTATTGCTTTGAAATTTAAAGTATTGCTTTGATGTGTTAGCACATCTGTGTGAGGCTTTTAAGGGTATCAACCCGCTGAAAGCTCGGAGTGATCTCTAGCCTTGTTCTGCAATGTGGCATGGGAGGATAACCCAAGCGACCTACTCCGCTCATGTGGAGCGTGGGGGGCCAAGCAAGGAAACTGGACTTGAGCCTCTCAAGTCCCTGACTAGCATTTTAACCACTGGGCACTCTTTCCATTGAGACTATTCACAGTGGAACTGTTCACAGTGACTTAGAAGAGGGTTTTTCATGGGACTAATCACATCACAGTCCTGCTGTGGATGCTTATTCCCCAGAACTCCATTATTTGTGGAGGTTTCTTACACCCATTCGTTCCCCTTTTCTTTTTGCTGTGAAACAGTCTCTGGTATGACTCAGACATCTTTTTGCCTTGCACAGCATTCAAGACACAAATTGCAGCTTGGAGAGTTTGTTGGAGCATGTTCCACTAAACAGAATAAACGATTTGTTCCCTCAATTGAAGGACTTAGCAGGAATCAGTTAAATGTCTTTGCCCAGGTGAAACCTGGAAGATGACACAGGTGTTTCTGCACTTTCAACCTGAAAGCTCCCTAAGAAACAGGCAGTTGTAATTAATTTTACTGGAATTATCTTCAGGTTTATTATCCTGTACCCACACAAGCACTCCTCAGTTTTTTAAGATTTCAGACAATTGACTGCTTCACTACCAAAGCCTCATGATGAATATTGCATCTTAATTTGTTTTTAATTGGAGTTTTCACACTTCATCAGCGTAACATTTAAAGAAAACATTATCTGTCTTCCTGCTGTCAGGTTGACTGCACATGGTTTTGAGGTATATATTTCTTCTCTCCTTCTCCCTGTCAGAGCTTATGCTATTGTAGGCATGTGCCTGGCTCTGGCATTCAAATCTATGACTGAGCTTGGCGTGGGGTATGGGGGACCGTGTCCATTCTACCAAGCTGATGCTTATAATGAGGCAGATGTCACCTTCATATCCTTTCCCATCCCTTATAAATCTCAATTTCTAACAGTTTTTTTTGTTGTCCATGCAGTAATCGGGAAAGCACGGTATCTCATTACAGGTGAGAAATGAAGAACACTGGGGGTTTGTCTGCATTGTACACTACAGGGAGTACCACCTAGCAACACCCGAGCCAATGCTAAGCAAATTAGCTGAGATACAGAAGTATATCTAATCATGACAGAATGGGCCACAGTGGGCTAATTTACCTTCCTCCTCTAGAAGAGTGTCAAACAGCGTTAGGCTTTGTATCAGGAAGATCTAGGTCTCGGCAGAAAGGAAGACCCAAGAGTAGAAAATAGTCTGTTTTCTCATGACAGTCATCTCTGAACCACTAGCCATTTTTTATAGTTTTTAATTAACTCAACCGGAGAGGCATGATAAAATACTTAATGCCAAGCTCTGGCCAACAGGTATTAGACTGCTCTAGCAAGTTCATTTCAGGGTGCTCCAGTGTGTCAGCACCACACTGCATTCTGCTCTCTGTTATGTCTAAGACCCTTGGTGACAAAGGGAGATAAAGGAAAACTCAGAACCAGCATGGGAACTGAGGCATCTCTTCCATGGCTCATCCTTTTCACTCAGGGGGTTTGGCTCTGAAAGCACTTATATCTTCATTTTCTTTACTTCTGCTCATCACACACTGCATGATTACCCTCTTTGCTTATTTAGCATGGTCCTCCAAGCAACAGAGTGAAGGCTGAGTCAATTTTTTAATAGACCAGGCAGGAGAATAATATATATTAGTCACTTGCTCTTTCATTTTGCTTGATCAAAAGAGTTAATTCATTGCTGCTGTAAACTTTCAGCTCACAAAGATGTAACAACAGCTCATTATCTTTGCCAGTATCCATACAGCACGTTATGGAAATATGTTATTAGCTTTATTGAATTTGTATATAGGATTTGAGTGCTGTAGTACAAGTGAATGTATCTGCCTCTAACTCAAGTAATGAGATCAACAGGCACAACAAATGGAGAACAAGTGCACACATACACTGTTCAATTAATTTGTTGTCCTTCTATGATAAGGTCACCTGCCTAGTGGATGCAGGGAAGGTGGTAGATGTAGTGGGGGTGCTGGTTGACAGGAGGCCCAGTATGAGTCAGCAGCGTTCCCTGACAGCCAAGAGGGCAAACCACATCCTGGTGTGCATTAAAGCATAACCAGCTGGTCAAAAGAGGCGATTATCCCGCTGTATTTAGCATTGGTGTGGCCTCACCTTGAATACTGTGTGCAGTTCTGGGCCTCACAATTTAAGAAGGATGTGAAGGTACTCAAATGTGTCCAGATCACAGCAACAAGGCTGATGAAAGGACTGAAGGAATGTCCTATGAGAAATTGCTAAGGACTTTGGGTTTGTATAGTTTGGAGAAAAGGAGGCTGAGGGGCGACCTCATTGCTCTCTACAGCTTCCTGAGGAGGGGAAGTACAGAAGGGAGGTGCTCCCTGGTATCCAGTGATAGGACATGTGGGAATGGTTCAAAGCTGCACCAGGGAAGGTTTAGAATGGACATTAGGAAGCATTTCTTTACTGAGAGGGTGGTCAGACACTGGAACAGGCTTCCTAAAGAGGTTGTCAATGCCCCATGCCTGTCAGTGTTTAAGAGGTATTTGGACAATGCCCTTAATAACATGCTTTAACTTTTGGTCAGCCCTGAACTGGACAGGCAGTTGGACTAGATGATCACTGTAGGTCCCTCCCAACTGACACATTCTCCCCTCGCCTCCCCTTCTGCACTGGGTGTAGATGGCTGCTGGTATAAGGAAGATACGATAAAAGTAGAGTCAACTCAAATATCAATTTAGAGAAGAATTCTTGGTATTAGAGAAAGGTTTGTTCAAAGGCTCAAGAATAGTGGCTCCTAATGTGTTAGGGTTGTTTTTCAACAACAAGTGGAGGTCCCACTGGATTGTGTTTAAATATCTGAAGTTCCGTATGGTGTCAATGATTTCACTGTTGATGTTAATGATTTTTGTTGTTTAGTTGTTACAATTGTTACTGTGGTGTGAGGGGAAAGAGGGTGAAATGGGCATCTCAGAGGGCTTGACAGGAGCCAGGTCAAACTAGTTACGTTGTGGAGTGTCTTGTGGCATGCAGCACTGTTCAGATAGAGCACAGAGGCTGGATGGAGATGTTGGTGCTGAGGTTCCTTGGCCTTGAGTGAGCAGTGTGGCCACATACTCAACTTACACCAAGCATGAGAAGTTCCACTATTGCTGAGGAATTCAGGCCATTTGTACTAGCCAGGGGACCAGGTGACAAATTCAGTATAACAGAGGAAAATAACAACCTCAAGTCAAAACAGACATTTCTTGCTAGTAATCCTGTGAACGTGCTGTATCTGTATGAAGTGGGTGCAGAGCACTGATGCTCTCTCAGTCACCATTTCAGATTAATGCCATGGTGATCTATGTATTTACTGTATCTGCTGAACAGCACTTCATTACTCAAAGCCCTTTTTCTCCTGTCTGCTTTGTTAAATAATGTAGAGAGTAACTGCAAATGATAGCTCAGGTTATTGGCCTGTGAATTCAATGTTTGCTGTGCTGCAATGTTAAGTGTGGAGTCTGTGACGTGTATGCCATAGTTCCCACCTGCAGCAAAGGCAGACATCAGACAGAAGCATCTGGAAAGCAGGTAATGTTGAACCAGAAAAAGTGCAAACTGTAGATTGTGCTGCTACAAAGGTTCAGATATAGCATTTCTAAGTGGTAGATAAGGACGTTCGCATTAGTCTTGTTGCATCTAGTGGTCTCCCTGGACTGTAGTTAAAGCAGTTGGAGTAGGTGAATTTTTCCAACCCAGTGCAGCGCATTTAGCAAATAAAATAATTGGAAAAATTTCTTTGTACTACAGTCCAGGCTGTGAACTATAACAAGTGCAAGCCTGTTACAATTTCATAACTATTTGATTGCTGATCTTGAATTAAGTTTATGGTCACGAGTCAGTTTCTAGCAGAGAAGCAATGGCAGCCAGTATTTCTTGTGCCTTTTGTTGATTGCCTCAGCAGTACAGCTGTTGGTGAATAGGCCACAGACACTCAGCTATTCTCTTAGACCCCAAAGATGTCCATCCAGAGGAAGTCAGAAATACGTGGCAGAAAAGTGCTCTGTCTGTTATGTGGTTAAGAGTTTCTCCAAGGCCACCTCAGATATTCCACCAGTGCCAAATTTACTCTGAATAGGTAAAATCAAGATAAAGGAAGAAAGTTTCCTTATAAGATCACGATCAGAGTTTATTTATTTACTATAGCAGTACTGCTTCTCATCTTATTATAACCTGCTCCCCTGCCTGGTGCCAGCTTAGGACTGGGAAAGATATAGGAGCTTTCTCCATGTGAGATGGCTCTATTTCCTTACATAAGGGATAGTGCAAACCTTATAAAAATCAGTGGAGAGGCTTCTACCATTATCAGTGGGCTTTGAACCAGGACTTTGGGCAGTGAGGATGTGTATCTGAAATTACACTATGATAACACTCTTTTAAGCTGTTGTCTTTTATCATTTTTATGGTGTTACATGCAGTTAGTTTGTATGTGACTTGACAGGCCAGGCAGGCAGAGAAGATTGCTGCCCCAAAATCTTTCAGTGGCTGTAAGAATAACATGAACAGAGGAGAGAGATAGTGAAAGCAAAGGAACAGACAGCTTCAGTGTAAAATCATGTGAAAACAGAGGAAGAGAAGCTTCACGAAAATGACAGAGAAGCTCGTTGCTTGCCTCCCAGGTTATAGTACCCTGGCTTGGGGGTACCAAGGTGAGACCCACAAAAGACCATCTTAGATGCTTTAAAGGCCATGTTGCCTACCTCCCAAATGAAAACAGAAGTAAGGGTTGAGGAGGAAGAAAAACCTGTGAGCTTGCCTGGATGGAAACCAGTGGATGGGAATCACATTCACCCCTGGACATAGCCGTGGCAGCTGTTAGATTTCAGTGGAAGACAAAAGCACTGAATTTTGGATGACTTGTGTAATTATGGCAGTGGTTTTGCTGATGAATATATCCATTTCCAAGTCAAAGTTTGTTTACTTTAAGATGGGTCTGAACCCAAGCCAGAATTTTAAGTAACTTCAAACTTCTAAGTAGCCTGAGCAATGTGTTTATGTTAGAATCATAGAATCATAGAATTGTTAAGGTTGGAAGGGACCTTTAAGATCATCGAGTCCAACCATAAAACTTTAGCTGAAGCAAAACCTTGTATGCAGCCTCACACAACCATGGAAAGCTAGAAGTTCAGTTCTGGGGCCAGATGTTGTGCCAAAGGCCCATTTTCTTTAGTTTGTTGGGAATTTATTTGCTTTTGTTTTTTTCTTACCTCTTTCTTCATCTGTGATCACAACTCCTCCTTATACTCACACTTCATTGGCGGCTTATTTCTTCTGTTGTCATCTCTCTGTTTTCTTTGGTCAAGGGTTAAGAGCTCCTAACACAGATTAAAAGAATTATATGAACATTATTCGTTAGTTCTGCTTCAATTGGCAAATGCTCTTCTTTTCAAGGATGCCTTTTGATATACTGTGCTGTTTTTTTTCTTTGCAAAGTTACTTGGGAAGCTTTCTCCAAATTCTTCAAATACTGCTGGTATTAAATTATACTCGTTATCTCATCTCCTAAGTTAGAGGAGCATGCATTTATTTTAAGAAATTATATAATGGCATATTCTTCAGGTGGCTTCATGTCTCTCTTTCATTGTTTTCGCTTCAGTTCTTGTCATTCCCCCTGGTTTTCTCTCAGATAGAACCATCTCTTGTGCACCCGTGTCTTCCTCGGTGTTCTCCACATTTTGGGCTGATCTTTTCAGGACCAGGTTCTGCAGTGTGATGACTTGTCTGGTTCAGGCAAGGCCTGAAGAATTTGATCCTGCATGTAAACTAGAGCTCACATCCTGCAAAAATGTAGCAGTCCCTTTTTTTTTTTGCATACTGGGATTTATCCTGTTGACATGGCTTTAATGCTAAGCTCAGCAAAACTTCTCATGATTCTTCTTAATGATTTAAACATAACCTAAGGCAGAGTGTGTCCTGGTCTTCCTGAGGTTATCAGCTACATTTTTTGAGCAGAATAGAATAGATTAGACTGTTTCAGTTGGGAGGGACCCACAAAGATCATCTAGTCCAACTGCCTGACCAATTCAGGGCTTTTATGTCTGAGAAACTATGAACAGAATATGCAGTGCTGTGTCGATTCCTGTGTATCTTGGCACACTCTTAGACTGATTTCCTCTAACTCGAGGTCCAGCTTTTCCAGTCTTCCTTGTAGAGATGCACCAGCTAAGCTAAGATCCTGAAAAGTATTTAGAAGCCTGATGCTTGCTTAAGACTCAACTCTGCTGATTTTGGCCAAAGTTCACAAGCTGGATAAGACTGAAATCAGTGCTGTTCAGGTATGGAGCTCAGAAAGACAGAGCCAAGCCTGCTGGCTCTGACCCACAGACACTTGTGCGCGTCTTTCATCTTCAGTGTGTGAGCAGCCCTGGTGCCTGTTCTAAACTTCTGGATGCATAGGTCCAGATTGCTATGCAGAGCATCAGCTACACATGTACCAGTCCCCTGAAACGGCGAGGAATAAGGTAGCAGTCCCCTGTGTAACTACTGCGTCTTGAAAGTAAATCTAGGCACAAGCAATGTTTTATGTTTGATAATGTGTTATTAGCAGAACTCCTCCTGCCCACGGTTCACGCCAACAACTCTGGCACAAAGTACCACTACCAGTGATATTCATACTCTCTGTTTGCAAACAGTACTATAGCCTTAAAGATACAGGCCAGTACAGTAACATGTTGCTGGTGTGATAAGCATGGGCTTGAAATAAAGTTTAAAACCAGAAAACAACTCAATGGCTGTGAGTCAAGGGTCAAATCTAAGTAAGTTTTCCTAGGAGCCAGTTGATCTTCTGCCAGGTCTTCTGTTTCATCTATAGGCTGGTTTCCCTTCAGCTGTGTTGGCATCTCTCTGCTTAGGTGATGCCATGACTCTCCGCCAGGTTTATCTCATATTACAAAATCCTGAACACTGGACTGGAAGAGGTTGAAAGGTCTCTCTTGATTTTTCAGGAAATATGCCTTATTTCAACATGGCTGTGGGTGTGCAATTTCTTTTTTTTTAATCAGTCCTGTGTTGCTAAGTCTGATATATTTATCTTTATTCTCATAGTATTTGATGTCATGTAAAACTATTCCCAGCTCTCATTGTCAAGTGATTAAACAAGAATCCCAGCCTTCACTTAAAAAGCACATTTCTCGGCTCGGTGTTGTTGAGAAGTGATTGAAAAATACTGAAAGTTAAAAATGTTGAAAATTGTTGGAAGTGCTTATCTACTTAGCAAACTGAGAAATCAGAATATAAGAAAAAAGTAGAGCTCTCTTTTTTCTACAAAAGCCCTGTGTTTTTTAAGTTAATCTTGAGATTTGGGAGGAAGAGCAGTCAAGTCCTCCTCTTTGACTGTTTGGGGTTGATAGAATTGCCTGTGTTTTCCCCAGTTACTTCTGCCGTTCTCTTACTTAAAGCTCTCTTCAAGAGGAGTGGATCAAATGGAGGATGTGGGTTTGGCTTAGCACCAGCCTTCACTAAGTTTCAGGTTAAAGGAGACCCACAAAGGGAGTCAGTGTTGGTTGTTCTCTTCCCCAGCCAGCCCACCCCACCTTGTTTTCTTCACCTTTTTTATTTAGAGTCAGAAAAGCTCAAAAGCTTCTCCTTTTTTTTTTGAAGTTTGCTGCATTTCCCTTTGTGAATGCAAAGATTACCCTGCCCTAATTTATCTAAAAAAAATCAGTGACAACTCTGACAGTATGCCATCTGCAGCCCTTGTAGTGTGACTGGGGCAATGCTTAGTGTTTATGAAAGAGTGCCTTTCTCTCAGATGTTTGAATTCAAACCATCCTGTTGTTGTTTAGTGAATAAATACGAGTTTTTCCTGATGTTTTATTTATTAAAAAAATAAGGTCTTCTTTAAAATGTTTGTTATATATGGGACTTCAGTAATGCATAGGCTCTACATTGGCTCTCAGATCAGGGGTGACTTACTCCGTATAGTACAAGCGTAGGTGGTGCGCCTCTGTGCGACAGAGCACATGAGAATGAAGAAGTGCTGTGCGCTCCCTGTATCGGGCATCTGTGCTCAGTTGCACTTGGTCTGAACAGGCACAACTTTGTTTCCCTGCAATGGCATCTGGTTTGTGTTAGCACGAGTGAAAGGTGGTTCAGATTAGGTCAGGTGTGCTAAGCAGGTTGAAAGGCTCTCTTTTCCAGAGTGGCTTAAGGAAAGTCAAATCAGTGTTTGAAGCCAGCAAATTTCTGCAAGGCAGGCTTATCATCGCCTTGCTCTGTGCTGAGGAATTTGGGCTGGAACCTTATCAGCTTTGGAGCAATGTCTTTCCACACGCAAAGATTACCTAAACATTAGAAGTGGATGCTGCAACTTAGATAAAAACTGAGTTCAGTTCCTAGCTTTGCCTACTAGCTGTCCTAGGACTTCACAGGAACCACTCTTTCTCTGCCTCAGTTCTGCTTTTGGGATTTTTTTTTGGTCCACATCCCATTTCTGCCTTCCCCCAAGATACATTCTGTTTCCCACCCACGCCTTTCCTCATCTGAGAATTACTTAACTTTCTGAAGAGGAGTCCTGTGAAATGTATCCTACACAGATGCAAAGCTAGGGTGGAGCTGGGAATAGAGCATGGGTGGAAGGAAGTGACTGGGACAGGGACGAGGGAGAAAGGTGGCATATGGGACAAGATGACACTGCTCCTTTCCGTGGCACTGTGGATCTAAATCAGCCTAAGCTAACCTTGCACTGTCCCCTCAGAGGCCTCCATGAGCCCATGGTGTGCACACAGAATTGAGAGCAGCTTAAGCAGTCAACATGAAAACGGGTGTCCATCTAGAGCAGGTTTTCCCAGAGATGATCCTTCTATGCCTAATTATAGTGCCTGGCCTTTTCCATCAGCTCCCTGGCATGAGTGCCTTCTCCTTTGGTGCTCACCTGTTTGGAGCTCTGTTGGCATGATTTGCCTGTCTACCAGTGTTGGCTAACAAGCTTCTCCATCTTCCCTAGGCCTCTTGATTTCTCTTTCCCACTGTTACTTACATGTCTCAGCAACTGGCTCTCACAGAAACTCCCTAAGCACCATCATGGTCTCTAAAAATGACAGAGGGTTTCTTTGTGTGCAAATTAATAAGCTAGTGTAAGTAAAGTCAAGAAAGAACAAGGCTACAGCAATGCAAAACCTATTATTCTTTTATTGGACAAGTGTAGTTTTAATGCTCACACTTGAGGGTATGCTAGTAAATATGTTAAAAATGCTTGGAACGTGGAAACTGACTGGCTGACACCAGTGTTTCCTATGAAGCTTTGCAACCTTAGATTGGTACACGAGGTCATCATGGCCCTTGAGCCAGCACTGCCGAAGCCACTGCTAAGTTTACCATTGACTTCATCAGCTAAGAAACTGAGCCCTAAATTCTGGTTTGTTCAAGAGCAAAAATCCTACCTCTGATCCTCCTGGAAGTGATCAATTGTCTTTCTTTTTGAATTACAGCTGCACAAGTGCTGTGCAGGCTTGAAACACGGTCAGCTTATCCTTTACAGGGAATGAGACCTGCAAGTTGGAGTTGAACTCACCTAGGTCATTAGCTTTATTTGTCTATTTTAAGCCAAGAATATATTACCAAGGGCAGATGGATGTTATACAGGCACCCATAGTGGAAACACAATCCACCTGAAAAGTAGACTCCTGACGAGTGCAGTTTATATATTTACTGAGAGTGCAAGTGGCCTGACCTACTCCCGGGTTTGGCCGGAGTAGAGCTCCTGGCTAGGTCTATCATTAGAGACTTTTAAGACAATATAGAAGAGACTCTCAGTAAAGCTGGGTTAGGCTTCTGTTTTTATTGATGGATCTACTCTCATTTTAATCACATATTGATGTCTTCCAGTGTTGTAAATACCTGGAATTCCCCTGTGCAGGCAGACCTTTGTTGCAATGGAGTTATGCTGAGGGGCTGTAACAGGTATGCCAGATGCAGTACGTCAGAGACCTCCTGATGCCGCTTTCAGCACACTTTCAGCTACTAAATGCTGAGAAGCTGGTAGGGATCACTGGGTTGGTTCCAAGTACAAAGTTAGAGACAGGGAAGTCTAGTGGATGTTTGAAAACAGTATGTTTCCATCTCGTTCAGAGTGACTGTGCTGGGAAACAATTTATACAAAGTTGTTACGTGAAAGTAAGTTGTATGTGTTCAGAATGGCTATATGTGTATATAAAAAAGGTAACTGCATATGCCATAGACTGGTGTATCATAAATGTGTATGTCAAGCAATTTTAGTTGGGGGATACAACTGCTGGTGAAGCTTGAAGGAATTCTCCAAAATCGCTCTTGCAAGCACGTGGACTGGCAATTTATTTAATAGCTTCAGAGGGAAAGAGTTGTATCTTCAGCAGAGAGCTGATGAGTCTTGGTACTTCTTTTTTTGTGAGCCTAGCTGCCCTTTTCCCGTAATCATTGACCCTCATCCCACCCTGTCCGTGCCCAAGCTTTCCAAGTTGGGTACACTTGATCTTTTTAAACGTTTTGAAATGGGCAGTCATACTCTGTCATCCTGCAGACAATGAATTTCCACTGACGATCCCTGCATAGAAGAGAGACAAGAGAGAAATATTAGTGAGCCAGAACTGCAAAGGATAAGACTATACCAGTAATAATAACTTTACACAGGTATTGTGGCAACAAAAACATCTGTCTGCCGTTAGATGACTCCTCCAAGTGCTTTGTGTGTTTGTGGGCTGGAAGGAGATTAAATATGCCTGATGACCCATGGGAAGGGGCTTGGAACTAGATGATCTTTAAGGTCCCTTCCAACTCTAACTATTCTATGATTCTGTGATAGTTGTAATTCTTTCACACTGCCTTACAAGGTAAGAAAATCAGCTCTCTGAATAATTAGGTCTCTGAGTATCCTTCAGAAGACAATGACTCTTGAGGGTGATCAATCCTAAATTGACTTTAAATCAGTGACCAAGAGGAAAAGGATGATTCTGTCAACAGTTATTGTCATGTGATATATTGCTCAGGAATGTGTACAAAGCAAAATATGTGGGTGATTTTCAAGCTATTTCTAAGTGGAGAGTTATCCACACAGCAGAATTCAATCTTTTTTTTTTTTTTCACATTTCACTTCTACATCTTGTAGCTAGTGTCCTTTATTAAAGACGTGAAGGAATCAATAGTGAGAGAAATTAAATTCACTTCTCATCCTTGATCTCCACAAGTCACATGTGAGGCAGAGAAGTGTTTATGAGTGTAAGGAGAGTTTGTGCTCTTCCTGGTTTGTGAGTAATTGGGTGTCTATATTCTCTCTCAGGAGAGTGATACAATACCTACTAACAATTTTTAGTAGGGAAGCATGGCTGGAGCAGCAGGATTCAACAGTGAAGGCCAGTGATTTAGTGTCCAATAGCTGCAATAGGCTGCAAATTTCCACCTTAGCTTATTATGCATTAAATTTTCCCTTGACAAAAAGGCATATGAGCTCAGAGGATCAAATACTGTCCTGCTGTGGAGCAAATGTTCAATTTAGGCTGCTTGGTACTGGCTAACAGGAGTTTAGCTCTAACGTACAGTCCTGGCAGATGGCAGCTGTCATTTAAGTTGGTAATGGGTAGTACGCAGAGAGGTTTCTGAATGTTTGGATTCTGCTAGTAGCTATCTCCTAATCCTGAGGCATGGTACAGGTAATGCTGCTGGAGTGGTTCAGTAGGTTCTTTACAAGACCCCTGCACAGTCCTGGTGTTCTGGTGGCCAGCTCCAAACAGTGAGGAAACTGGTGCAGAACCTGTGGCCTCTTAGGGATGTGCTGAGACATCTGAGCCCAGATTTTGGTATTAACAGCTCTGACATGGTTTTATTGACTAGGTGACTCTATCCTGGAATAAGATTAATTTGACTCTTAAGCTCTGTGTAGGTATAAAGTGTCTCATTTCAGCTTTCATTTTAACTGAGGTTTTTTAATTGGAAATTTACTATGCTACTTCACCAGTTTATGCTGAGTGTAATTTGGAATGGGGTCTGTTTCATACTCATCAGCAAGTCTGCGTTTAGTTATATTGTGTTTATTTTTAGTTTTCTTTAGGCTTTTCTTAGATGGTTTGTAATTGTAATTGCCTCATAAAACTGTTATCAAAAGTTAATGAAATGCAAGATTCATTTTTAGATTTATTTTAGGAAGTCCTCATTTGGACTATGTGCATGCTCTTCAAAGACAGTTATTACTTTTTTGGTCACTGAGCTACCCAGAGAGACCAAAAAAAACCCCACCATGACTCAAATGTGGATTAACAGAATTATATGGGTCAAAATTAAGGTCTGCTAAACTAGCACCTGTTGTCAGAAAGACTTTTAGCTCAGAAGCTGAGGTCAAGTCATTTTTCTAAAAAAGGATATTGTAAAGTTAAAAGTCAAGTTCTTTGAAATAAATGTATTTTAGTTACCTGAATTAATAGCATGCTTTAAAATATTAGAACAGAATTATTTCTGAAGTTGTAATTTAAGGTTGGACTTGCAGACACTTTAGCATGTGTGCAAATGGTTGATGGCCAATAGGTTTATGCCTTTAGTGTCTTAATTTATCTTTTTTTGTATTACTTGTGTTTGAAGTTAAGTACATATGTCCAACTTTTCAGGATGCAGGCAACTACTTTGTACCATTGGTGCTGTGTGTTTAATTCAATAGTTATCAGTCTGTTTCAATTTGTAGATCCCTTACAAGTTTTCCAGTGGGGGTGCAGATCACGTCAGGAATTGCCCTATGTGGAATAGTCTAGAATATATATGAACGTGCCTTTGCAGATCTTTAACACCAGTTTATATGTTCCCCCCAAATTGCTAATTTCGTGCATTTTCCTCAGCTTGGGGAGTCAATATTGAATTGTCATTTTTACTGTCCAGCTGTTATGTGCTGTCAGAATTGAATTTTTGTGCTATAGGGAAAATATCTTTTATCTCCAAGTATTGCCGAATAATCTGTTTCCAATTCAGTTAAAAAAAATGTGATGAATTCCTATTCATATTGCGTTTGACAAAATCCTCTTTCTTTGGTCATATGAAACATATGAAATACCCTATAGTTTAGCTCAGCTAAGCTCGGTAGATATCCAGCTTGTCCGGCATTTCAAATGTACTCACTGCTGTGGCATCTGGGTGTTGATCTGTCTTTCAGTGATGATGTCTGAGCAGTTAAGAAATTACCAGCTATTCAGATCACCCAAGTAAAAGGTGCAGAGAACAGTTTTGTAAAAGAAATGAGCTTATAACAGCCTGCATGTGCTATTTTTATACCATGTGGCGAAGGGCAAGCTGTGGCACCTACCGAGCACGTCTGGTAATCCCCTCCTCCCTCTCCAAGCTACTTGCTGCGGGTTGGGCTATGAATGCTCCAGTGGTGCTCTCTGGACTTGAGAGACTGATCCAACCACACCACAGCCCTGTAACAAGGCTCTACGAGGCAGCCACGCAGTCATTACTTAGCATGTTTCAGAGCTCAGGCTGAAGCTATTTTGAAGCGCTCCCGAATTATTTATTTATTTATTTATTTTAAATTTTGGAAGCTATTTTGCCAAAGGTTTACAATGTGCATTGTCTATGTGGGCACTTTCAGTTGTTTACAACCTTCTTCACATACCCCATGTCTGTCTCTGAAACTTGGCTGTATCAGTCCGTCTAACAAAAGTTACTGTCTTTCCCTGCAAACGTTCTTCTACTTATGTCCGTAGGTCATCCTGTCTGCATCAGCATTATCACCACGCTCTCAAATATGCTCCCAGAGATACTTCAGGTCTCTGCTAATTCTTTCCAGCTGTTTTTGTCTTGCTTTATAGACAATTGTTTTATCTTTTTGACCTATTTAAAATGGGACTGAAAAATGTAAATATTAACCACTTCTAATATCTGTTCTCCACAGATGAGCGCTTAAAGCCTCTGATGCTGAAGAGCAACTCCTTCTTTCATGCCTGATACACAGGCATGGAAACTCACAGAGAGTGATTACAGAAGAGTAGGTGGGGATACCACCTTTCTAAACTTTCTACAGCATTTGCCAGAGGCATCACGTGCTCTCTCAAATATCTGTGCATCAGCAGTGACCCCAGTGATGCAATGTCTTAGGGAGTAGGAAGGGAGGATATGGTTTCTGCAAGTTTATTCAGAGAGTCTAAAAATACCTAACTATTTGAAGTGATTAGGAAAGCTTAAACTAAAATACCTTCAAAGGCTTTTATTGTACCTCTTGTTAGCTCAAGAACATTACCCATCATGGGCCTAACAGTATGGACACAAGTTTAACATGCTTGAAAATGAAAAGCAGTCTCAAAATCTACAGCATGTTTACACAGACAACCTACACGTGTGCATGCTGCTGGTAGGCTGGGACTGGGAATAGCTTTTTTTGCTCCTATGCTACCTCAACCAGCTGCAAAGAACCATTTAGGATGACAAACTGACTTTTGCAAGTATAACACTCAGGAGAGTTGCTGCATGAATCTGAATTATGAACTGGCATAGCAGGATTTTTTTTGCTTCTTACATGGGGCAACACGGGTTGGTTTTAGTCATTCTGGAAGCTGGGGGCCAGGAAGTTCATTGGCACAGAAAAGTTTCCTAGATTACAATTCGTAAAATGTTTTCTGTATGGTTTTCACCTGCTACTATTGCAGGTTCATCTGTGGTAGCACAGCAGTGGTAGGTCAAAGGTGTTGGTTTCTTCTTCACTTTCCAGGTGCTGTGGTACCATAACTTGTGAACACCTGTACTCCCGATGTACATCCCCACGATGCTGCCTCCACTCCTGGGCAGTCCCCCCACTTCTACCCGGTTCTGAAGGCTGTGTTAAGCCTTCAGCAGTCAGACAGAAATCTGCTCAGAGGCATCGTTTACCTCAACTGCTCTGTTTCCCAGGCTTGTCCTTGTGATTCCTGACTTTACCCTGGTCCACATCTGATAGAGGCTGGAATCTAGCTGCAAGGGAGCACACTGTCTGCAGTATCTCCCCTACTTTCTGCCATGGCCATGAGGAACAAGGATTAAGAATAGCACTGGGGAATATTTAAGAGAAAAAAAACAGAAGAGGGGTGTCCCTTGCAACCTTGTAAATTCTTTATCCAAAGGGATAAATAGATAACTTTGAGTCAATTAACTGTGACAGTTATGCTTCTGCTTGTGGGAATAATGTGCAGACATGGCTTCCATTTGTTAATAAACAGGCTAACAAATTTAGCCAGAAAACTACAATTATGAACCTGCAGCAGTCTGACTGTGTTATAATTTCTGGAAAGGTCTTCTTATTTTAGGTAATGTTTTGGCTGAGGGGATCCCTAGTGAAGTCCAGCAAGCTGGGACCGTCATAGTGACAAAAGCACCTCGGGTCCTTTAAGCGTTACTAGAGGCAGCTTGAAATGGTGGCATGTTTGAACTCCTCCTTCTCTCTTCTCTCTTCTCTCTCCTCATCCCCTGTAGCCAGTTTTGGCAATGATAGGCCACAGCAGCACACCTTGCCTTGCTGTCTGTGCTGTGTTTGTTAACAAATGCTTTAATATGCTGGGCTGAAGTGTCTGATAAAGAAAACATCAGCAAAGAAATAACTCACAGTTGATGTATTAGAGGTCAGCTCAAGAGGAAAGAATCAAGATCCAACTACAACCTCACTGGCCATAAGGCCTCATAGGGCCTGGTCAAGTAATGACCAGGACTGATCAAGAAAATGTATGAACTCATTTTCTGGAAAGGTATCAATGTGCACTGCGTTGCCTTAATTCCTGGTGTGGCCTCAAATCTGTCAGAATTGTGTTGCAATGGTTTGGGCAGTTTACAGAATTGAGATTACAGTTTGTATGGTTTTAACTTTGCATGCTGGCAGATTCCCCGCTTCTCTGTAAAGTGGGCCAAAATAGGTCCCTCATTCCCCCAAAGAACAGGGTGTTCCAGGCAGGCTGAGTTTTTACTGGGTTAGATAAAAGATGCTCTAGCTAGAGACAGGTGAGAAACAGTATTGAAGATTTGTTAAGCTTTATGGAGTTCAGATTTAGCCAAGCCTACCATTGGTATGTTTTTCGCCACTCAGATGGACATGGCAGATGATCCCCTTGTGCATGAAGATGCCCTTTTCCTGATACACCACCGTGGACAATTAGCCACATGCACAGTGAACTTTTGTCCTCAGAAGTAATAGCCTGATGCTGAGTACCACAGAGGATGATGTGTAGTCATGCAGTGTTTGGGAGAAATAGAAAAGGAAAACCTGTTTTGTTTGTTTTGTTTTGTTTTAATTGCTAGCGAAACAGATAAAAACCAAACCTGTCCACAGCAGAGAAAGTTGTAGTTGCCCCACGGATGTAATGGTCATAAGTGTACATCATCATGTCCATGTCTTCTCCATAGTGTCCTGGATATTCTGTTGTTAACCTTTACATTAAGGAAAAAGAGGATAAAATAATTTACCATCATATAGAATAGTCCAGTTGACTGAATGCAACTCAAGTTTTTTCCTGTTTCTGTGAGAGTTCTTGTTTCTTAATAGCACCACAAGATGCAGTCTGACCTATAAGACTGCACTTCTCTTCCACGCAACTAATTCATGTAGCTATTTGAGTAAATTTCAGTAAGTTTAGAACTGTTAAGAGCAAGTTGGAGTATTATATGTATATACATCTGCAGCGCAGCCTGAACAAGAGTGTAAAGCTTGTCTACTGTTTCTGCCTGTATTGCAGAGATTTGCTCCGGCCTCTTGTCAGTCTGTTTGGTCTGCTGCTGTAGAGTTCTGTAAATGTTGCCAAGTCAAATAGCTACAGGCATTTATCCATTTATGAATTATATTAAATGAATGTAGCAATTAATTCATTCCTCTTTGTTCTTTCCACTTGCTGCCTAGTTTATAATGTAAAAATATTGGCCTGGACAATATTTGTACAGTCTATTTTCTCTAAGAAGCTCGAAGCGCTTCCGCACTTATTAATCAAATTATGGTTACTGCTTTCCTGGGAAATAGGCAAGTAATACTGTACTTGGTTTTACAGACATTTTGCAGATAATGAACAGATGCAGGAAGGGGCTGGGACCTTGACCAATACTTTAAGTCAACATTATGTTAGAGGTCAGGAATGGAAACCTGGCAGTCAGTCTTTCCCTGTATTACACCATTTGACGTGGGAGTTGCCAGTGGAGTTGTATGAGCTTCACTACGAAGCGACACAGGGAAGAATCGGTTCCCTGTAAAGGAGATGCTGGCCCCGTAGAAGTGAACGTCTCAACTCCTATTGAGACTAACAAGGTTAAGATCCCTTTACAGAAATCCTGACAACAGTTTTTCTGACTTAATTCAGCCCAGCAGCAGCACTTGAATGATGCTTGAAGGCGATCTTAGCACATCCCAGCCAAGCACTCAAGTGCATGTTTACCTTTTGTTACATCTGTGGGGGTTGAGCACAAGCTTAAATATTTTACTCACTAGGAATATAATTATTGGGATGGTTTTAAGTTTTAAAGTGAGGTGCTTTGAGATTATTTGGAGCTCAAACCAGTAAGTGTTGGAATACTTAGAAACTGAAAGTTTACCTGAAAACTGAGGGACTCTGGAATATTAGGCTGCTTTCTCCTAGAGCTACTTACTATAACAAAAAAACCTCTGAAATTGCCACCACTCTCTGTATATCTTAAATGTATTTTTGATCACTTCGTTTACCTCATTCTTATACTGTTTACATCTTCTTTGTAAAGCAGATGTGACTTAATTCCAGGTCATTTTCAGCTTTTGAAAATGAAAGAAAAACATCATTCAGTTGGAAAATCATTCTTAAGAAATCATTAGTCCTTAACAGATGAAAAATGGGACTGAATGTGAAAATCAAGTATGGCCTTATAAGATCCCTAAGTCTCAACAGTTAAATTCTTTGAACCCATCTTGTTCTTGTGCCTCCTGTCCTTTGGCCATGGTAGTCATCAAGCAAATTACTAGCTGTAGTATAAGAACACCCACACCCAAGTGGTTTTGTGAGGCAGAAGATCAGGCCTCGTCACAGCATCTGTTGTCAGAGCTCTGACCAAGGGCCCATGGATTGGCAGAGCCTTCGCAGTGCTGTGCTGATGGTAAGAAAAGAAAAGCAGTATTTCACAGGTCGTGCAGACAGCTGCTGCAGGCTAGGAGAAACAGAAAAAACCATGTGCACGGGCAGTTGTTAGGATGGATAAATAGGTAGAGTCATCAGTATGCTCTCCAAGCGGGAAAATTAGAGCCACAGTTTTCAGTCCAGCCCATATGAAAGTCCAAAATGAGACCCCTATGGATTTTAAGGGAACTATCTCTGACCCAGACAGAGAGAATAAATACAAATATTACAAAAAGCTGTTTCTCATGACTTCTCACCAATTAGCTGATGGTTTTTCCTAGATGAAAGATCATCAGCTAAATGTGTGTCTGTCAAACCATGGCAAACCTAATTTATCTGTTACTTTGATTGAAGGCTGATGTTATTGTTTTTTCTTTCAGGATATCTCCCCTTGTACTCTCAAATATATATTTATTTGTCATTATCAGACAGTTTACAGCTCAGATTTTAATACTTTTTTTAACCTAGACAATTTATGACTTGAATCTCTAATAGACGTTTATGGCCCCATAAAAGAGCCTTAACCTGAGCATAAGCTGGTTTTCCAGTATAGCCAACTTGCTGAAAGCCCTCCAGTTTGCAAAAAGATGCTTTCGGGGACCTGAACTCCATGCCCAGACCTGTAATGAGAGCTGACCTCTGCTTCCTGGTCTGTGTTTTATCCATTTTCTTTACACAGAAATCAAGGCCTTGAGGAGGACTTTTTGACATGCATGAGTCTCCCATCAGTGAAGCCATGGATCTGAATCCAGGAACTTGAGAGTATTGCTGGATTCATAGCCAGAGGCCAAGAGAAACTGGGGCTACACCTATACTAGTAAATTAAACAACACCAGAGACTGTTTGTGGGCACTGTAACTTGATTGCATAGATGTGTAAATTGTTAGAACAATCCCTGGGACAATTTTAGCCCAGACCAACTAGCACGGTCTCAGCAGATACCTCAAAGACACAGTTTGTGAGTTAGCAGGTAGGTGGGTACCATTCCTAACAGACAGAATGCAGACACCCTGTTTTGGAGGGTAAGAAAGTTTAATGGTGTAGTTGCTTCCTCTGCTAGAGGAGAGTCCCCATGTTTAATTTACTAATTTTAGCCTGAGTGTCTGATAGCGCATCTTCAAATATTCCTGGGTCACAGCAGGTTTTAAAACATGTGGCATGAAAACTAGCTATGGACCAGGATTTCATTTTGCATCCCCCCATCAACTCCAGGTTTGGGGCTTTTTTTTGGCTATTATGATGAAAAAACACCAAGGCATGTGTTTATATATGTTCCACCAAATGTGTTTCATAACATCTGTTTGGCATTCAGGAAGGAAAATGTTCTGTAATCTTGACCAGCACTATGTGCTGGGCAGACGAGACTGCAAAACACAAGGTTAAAAAGCTGCTTTCAGCTCTACTCAGAGACAGAACTGAGAGTCAGTTCTTTGAACTTGTTTCATGAGCCTTTCAGTTGAAAAGTAAATCTGATGACAAGCTCCTGAATTACTGTAAAGGGTCTCACAGACCTTTTGCAGAAGCAGGCAGTGTTATTCTGAAATGAATGGATGGAGTAGGGAGCCTTCATTTAGCTTCCCTCTCTTTTCTTTCTGCCTGCTGTCATCTCCCCCTCCCTCTCTACTAAGTTCTTCACATTACCATTCAGCCTCTTAAGGCTCCTCTGCTAAGAAACATTTGAAAAGCCAATATATGTAATTACTGAAAGTAAGTGATATGGGGGCTTGAGCTGCTCTGAAGTTTGTCTTGTTACATAGACAAATGCCTACTGATTCCATTTTTTCTGGAGAGAAAAATTATAAACAGTGCTATGACAGCAGTGTTCAAGTTCACTTGGGTCTGTGTGGTCTGTCTGTCTAATTCAGTTCTGTTTGATGTTTGCTGTACTCGTTTATGAAACTGTTCTCTTAAGCCCATGCATCTCAAGGTCATCTGGGTTGCACCGTATCCTTTAGAAGGAAATGTGTTTGGTTGTCCATATAGCACAGCTCTGTGGTTTTACGCAGCCCTCCTCTATTATCCCTGTTTCAGGAATCCTGGGGATAAGTTGCACAAAATGTATCTGCACTGAGAGATGCTGTAGTGTTTAAGGCATAGGGATATTCAGGACTTGGTTTTCTCGTTGTGAAGGGGAGAAAGTTCATTTAGCTCAGCCATTAAGGCTCTTCTCAAAGCGGTCTGCCCAGCATGGGACGGTGGTACCCTCATCATTTGTTGTAGCTTGGTATGTAACCTTATTATCAAGTGCTTAACTGAAAATATTAAGTGTTTTACTCTCTAGCACGTATCGACTGTGTATCAACTGCGAACCACCTACCAGGGCCCTACAGACAGGTAATTTGTTTACAAATGTGGTAGCATTTGTAAGGCATGTGTGGCAGTGTATGGTTTATACCCAAGAGGAGTCATGAAACAAGTGAGACTTTTTGCCCTAGTTGGTGAGAGTTTGCCTGCCCATGGGAGTCTGGACTCCCAAAGAGTCCAAGCCAAGGGCAAGACCCATTTGGAAAGAGCTATCCACAGTAACATGCGTGAGGGCCCTGTAAGCACTTCTGGCATTGACTTCTTAGTAAAGACGACAGGGCTAGGGGAGCAGTGAGAAGCTTGGGAATTGCCCAATGCCGAGACAAAGTTGCTGCTGCTGTTTGGTGTGGTGTAAGGCCTCTAGGACCAAGTTGTGGTGCTTGTGGTGCCTGAGAGGGTACGCGAGGGAAAGCCCTAGAAGAAAGGCTTGCAAAGCAGCTGTGAGAAGACCCATGTTATGCTGATTGTTGGACGTAGGCACTGAGTGATTTGGTGCCAAATGAACCCTGAGGAGGCAGAGGATCTGCGTCAGGGCTAGCAGGGTGCATTTAGTGGGGTCGTTTACTAAAAACCCAGATATGCACATAGGTGTTCAGCTTGGGGAAGGACTCATGGGGGGGAAATCGTAGTGTGAGATCTTTAGCAAGTGGTAGTCTTTTCAATCCGTATGATCTGTTGGAGAGAATTAATACAGAAAACAGGAATTCTGCTTCGGCTTTGCAAATCCACTCCAGGTTAGTATCAGGTGTGTGATGTTTGGACACAAGAGACTTGGTGCATTAGTTGCATTGTCGAGAGAGGAGAAAGCAGGCAATTCTACATTAAAGAATGGGAAAGAAAAGCTTGTGAGAAGGGATGTAAGTGTTTTGGTATGTATGGAGGAAAGCAGGAAAACCTGACAGAAAAAAATATTTTCATAATGGGGTTTTTAGCTGGTAGAGTTGATGTGGGATGGTTTATCTTCTAACTGGTTTGCATTGCCTCACTTATCCCTACATTTTTCTAATGTACTTTACTATAATCCTATGAATATTGCTCAGAGCAGGAAATGTATTGAAAAAAGGCATTAAATCTTTAACAGGATTACTGTTGTCAATGTTTTATTCTGAAAGTAGTAACGTTGTTTATTTTCCATGGTGAAGAATTACTATGTTAGAGATTAATAGGAAACACTGTTACTCATTTAGTACTGAGAATGTTTTGTACTAATCTACAGTGATCCCTAGAACTCTTTTATCAATTGACTTCAGAAATAGTTATCGTAAGTCTGTGTTTTACTGATAAGATCGAGTCACACCAATGGCCATATTAGTATTGTACAGCCCTCCCCTTAGAGAAGTAGATGGGAACTGAGGGTATGCCTTGCCTTCAGATGTCAAGCAGACAAAAGAAATGAGTCTTTTAAAATACCAAAGACAGTCAGTGGTGGAGCTGGTGTTTCCTGCTTCAACTGCGGAACATACTTATTCCCTGCTAGTAAGTACGTTGTTTCGCAGTGCCTTACACTTTGCACTTCTTGTGCAACTACAGTGCTAACAAATTAATGGCTCCTCTTTAACCTTCATTTTCCCCTTCGCTGCTGAACTCTTCCTCTAACAATGCCACAGCCAAAAGAAGGAGCTGTTCCATTTCAAGAGGAAAACATAAGATTTGACATTAATTTTCTGACCTTTGAGGACAAGGAGTGTCCCCTGAATGGCATTACTGTTTCAGGTGTTATTTACAAGTGCTTCAAGAACATGGCTCTCCTGTAGGAGAATTTTGTTTCAAGAACCATGAGCCTGCATGTTACATTCAGTGAACATGGGGATTATACACTCTTTAATCAATTTCAATTCTTCCTCCAGCTGGAAGACAGTGGGCATCCCCTTTTGAGAAGCATACTGTGTTGAAAAGCCAAAGAAGGTCTTAGTCTACAGAAATTCCTGCCAATGCTCCCAGTATAGATTGCTGGGCTGCCAGGGAACTAGAGGTGTCCTGCTCTAGAGATAAGGAGTTCTCTCATGTGGCCATTGCACATGCATTTTAAGATTGAGTTCAGGCTCTAGGCTCTGAGATGATAGATTCACCTAGACACATCACTGCCCTTCTGTTTCCACTCTGTCGTACTGAAAACCACAAACTCTCACAGGGCTGAGGAGCCATGAGGCCAACACAGTGGGACCACAGTTCTTCTTGGAGACCTACATGAGCTAGTGCAATACAGTTATGAGCAGCAGCAGAGAGCTTAGGGCACCTTATGCCTGTTCCTCAAGAAAGACATGTCTGAAATAACATTAGCCAGTTTTCCAATGTTAAGTGAATGTGTTTCTCCTAAGATGTCTCTGGAAGATGGTCCTGGAGATTGAATTGTAATCTTGTATTTGCTGGGGTATNCTATTCTGAGTTCACCTCCTGGATTTATATATCTGCTGTTGGTAATCTCTGAGAAACCTGCATAGGATCTCATCAGTTTTAATATGGCTTTGGTGGCAGAAAACAAATAAGTTTTTTAAGCCCTATAACTCTTGGAAAATATAATTGTTGCCTGGACAATGTTACCATGACAGAGAGCAGCAACAGCTCCAGACAGACCTTCTGGCACTTGGACTGCTGGTTGTTTGGATAGGGGAAACAGTCATAAACAGTCTGTGCAGACTTGGGGCTGCTCTGTGACATGTGTTTGCTTTTGAGAGTATGGAGTCAAGCTTTCAATTTCCTGGCAAAGAGGAAAATCTGAGCTCTAATGGGACGAGTTAATAACACTGTCTCTGCATCTGCGACGGATTTGCTTCCTTTATGGTTTGAATCGGCGTACAGTTTATTTTACTGCGGTAGCATTCCCTAGCCAGGTAAAATAATGGGAGCTTTTCTGCCTCCTGTGAGGAATGTTAATTATTTTCAGTATGGTAAAAATGTGCAGAATTCATGACAAGACTTGACATGGTGAGGAAGGAAACAAAGTACTTGTAAATAAAATTCAAAACAGCAAGTGCAAAACTATGAGACTGGAAAAGATTATTTGCAGTATGGGCTTACTGTACTAGTAAACTGCAAATTAATGGTGAGAAGACAAGCTGTGAAACAGAACTGTTGGACTATAACAGAAGGGATATAGATGCTACTAGGCAAAGTCCTCAAGCATGTATCTGGCTTTAACCACGTTCTTAAGTTAAGCAAAGTGTTTAAGTGTGGGTTTCAGTCAGCACGATGGTGTCATAAATTAGTATTCCAATAAGTATTAGCAGGACTCAAAAAACACAGGAACGTTTCAGCTGTAAGAACCAGGTCAAATTCTAACAAACCATTTGCATGGCTCCTATACATGGGGAAAACCTGTCCTTATTCATTGTAGGGAAGACCAGCTCACTTCAGGAGGAATGTAGTACTGAAGAAGAGCCAAGAGAAGCCGTGCATAAGGATCAGCTGTCTTACTGCTTTTATATTTGCCAGAGAGCCCTGTAGAGAGACAACTGGAAGAGGAAGGGATCAAATACCCAAGGTGAGAGCTAGTTTAAAACAAAGAGGTTTTGTTATGCCTCAGTATTATCAGTTTTCTTAAAAATGCCTTCATATTGGATTTCATAATGAAGGATTCATAGCACATTAAAATTCAAGGCTGCTGAGAAATTCTGCAATGTGGATTGTCTTTGAATATGGATTTTCCTATGTGTCATGCATGATCCATGAGGCACCACAGTCATTACATATTTTCCTGGTATTACTTTTCCACATAGTCATATAGTAATAGAAGCCTTTGCATGAAATTAAGCTGCTTCAGCTAAGAAATAGGAGTCAGCAGCATGTTAATAGCCATTTCTCCTCAGATAGTTTATTGACAACTAGTTACTGGAACAGAATAAATACCATTGTAGATTGGGGCAGAAACTGTAATGAATAATGATACTGTATAAGCACACACATTTTTATTGTCTTGTATGCATATACATTTTGAGGTTCTACCCTTGGTAGCCCAGAATTGCTTTACAGATTGTTTGGAAAACACAGTCTCTCTGTCAAATGCATCTTAAATAGAATGCAAAATACAGACCAGAAGTATGATGTGGGACAAAGGTTTTTTGGCAATAACTTGGAATGCTGATGGAAGTAAAGTTGTGAGTGAGATCTCCTGGGCTTAGGAAATGGGAAGCTTAGTGGCTGTACACTGAAGTTTAACAATTCAGACAAGTCACATCTGTAGTAGTAAAAGTGGGTCCAAGGCATAGGGTTTCGCGCTACCACATTGCAGTTCATGTTGTTTATATCTTAGCATAAGAACTAGCACTCTCCCAGACACTGTCTAGGCAGGGTAAAGGGAATAAACAGAAAAGAAACTGCTCCCAGCAGATAATAGGCAGGAGACCACTGTTTTGGAGAGGAGAGAGAGTTTTGCTGGATGGTTTGGGCCCTGCAGCAGAGGGGTCCTCATATTTGGGATTGCAGAGTGACTCTGGTGGAAAGGGACCTCAAGAGGTCTCTGGTACAGCCGCCTGCTCAAAGCAGGGTCAGACCAGGCTGCTCAGAGCTTTATTCAGTCGAATCCTGAAAACCTCCAAGGATGGAGCCTGCATAGCTTCAACAGGCAACCTGCTCCACTACCTCACTTTCCTCATAGTGGAAAAGGTTTTCCTTATAATTCTCTGAACAGCAGTCCTGCCGGCAAGTGTATCAGTTGTCCCCTCCGGGTCTGGTGTCATATGCAGCCTTGGTGACAGTGTGCTCTTTTGCATCCTCCAAGTCATTTAAAGATGCTAAGCAGGATGGGTCCGGGGTAGACCATTAGTTACAGTGCTCTGCTTGTAATGGGCACTTGGGCAGAGTATCACCCTTTAAACATTACCCTCTGAGCCTGTTAAACCACCAGATTTTTACCCATCTAGTTGTCTGTCTATCCAGACAGTAACATCCTAATTTGGTTAACCGTACATAAAAAGAGCTTGTATCTACCTTGGTAACTCCAAAGGCAGAATAAGAACTTGAAAGAAATTGGAAGAAATACATTGTAAGGGAGCACTTCAAAGAGTAAGGTCAAACAAGGCTCTCAAGTAGAAGAAACTGTATGAAAGACTGTCCAGGGTGAGAGTGGATATGGAAGTATCAGCAGAGGCCAGTACATCTAACAGAACAAACTGGGCTCCAGATGGAGTGACTGAGCCTGGTAATAGAGGGTACAAAATGGTTTTATAATGAACCTATAATCACAAACTATGCACCAGAAACTTTTCACAAGCCAGGTGACAGGTATTCCCCGAGGTTTTAAAGCTCTCCCCTCCCAGAAAAACGTAAGCACGTAGAATTTCTACCCTGCTTAGAAGGAGAAATGCTTCACCTGCCTCTGAAATGCTGCCTTTTCTGCATGGAAAGACAGTAGCATCTGTACTGCACAAGACATTCTTTTCCAAGCATAAAAAATGGAGTATTGTCACTATTGGAAATAGAAGGGCAGTATAGGAGTCCATGTGCAGCTGGGATGGAAATGCAAGACATCAGTAACCCCAAACATTTACGTTAGGATTTGCATTGCTCTGAATGCCAATTTGCAAGGCAGAGACAAAGCTGTTCCCAGTTATAAAGATGACTTCTCAGGGAAGCAGAACTGTCAACAGCGAAAGACATCAGAGAAGATTTCTGTTGTCTCTCTGAAAATACGTAACAGTCTTAGAGGAGTAAGAGAAATTGGAGGAACTGCTTAAAAGTTGGAGTGAGTTTCCCTTAGAGGGCAGAGCCTAGGCAGGTATGTAAATAAACCCCCAGGCAGAGAACAGACAGTGTAGGCTGTAAAGGGGGCAGACAAATGTTCAAAGACTTTGTTAGAGTTCCTGTAATTTAAAATATTTTTAAATAATAAGAAACCATTTATTTTCCTCCTGGCTGCAAGGAGACTGAAGGACGCAAAGCAAGGCCCTGCTGTTGTGTTTGGCCAGTAGCCAGCCAGCCAAATAAGACCAAGGGGCATGTAAACACTTTGTATGCATCTCCATGGGAAGCTTACTTCAAAGCTGAGTTCTGGAAATAAAGATTCAAGCACAGTTTTCCCCCCCTG
>VZSZ01006260.1:1262509-1396647 GCA_013398815.1 Ibidorhyncha struthersii | reverse complement strand
TTTTTTTTTTTTTTTTTTTTAAAGTGCAGGCAGGTTTTTCTTTGTGTCAGTGCGAATAGGTGGATTAATAGCCCTGGAGTGTAAAATCATGAATTCTGTTACACAGAATGGACAGGAGCAATGTGAGCTTTCTCACAGTCTGCTGCTGTGCTTCTGTCTCAATTTAGACAAGTCACACCTGGGGATACTGGGAGGTTTGCGTTGTGGAGCTTATTTTTCCATAGCCTCTGTGAGGTTGCCAGCACCGGTTGTGATACTGTGTTGAGGCAAGGCCACCTTTTTTTTTAGGTTTGGACTGTGATCAGTAGCTCATTTTGACTTTGGTCTTCAAAGAGCCTTGGGAGAGGGAGCAAGTTGTATGCACTGCAAATACAAAAAATCCCAAGTTGTCAGCCAGAGGATATTCTTCCTGAGGTAACTGGCAGTAAGTTCACTGCTGTAAGTCATTGTGGCACAACTGCATAGTGCAGAGATGCTCCTACTCCTGTAAATCTACTGGATTTATAGTGGGAGCTATATCACCGCCTTTGAAATATTGTTCCACTTTGGAGACTTCTGTCATGGTTTCCAGCACAGCTAGGCTGCTGCTGGCACCCAGGCCTGATCATTTCGGGCTAGCTACTGCATTGCACTATTCAGCATAACTGCGCCCTCATTCTCTTCCCTTAGCCATGGATCCTCAAGAATCCTGTTACCAGACTGGAAATAACTTGCTTAGCCCCATAAAACACAGTTAACTTTTTCCCAGATGAGGTTTTTTGATGGGCCAAGCAGCCAAAGGCATTTATAGGGACTGCTGGGGAAAAGAGGCTAACAGGTTTGGTTTCTGTTTGAACTCACCAGCATGAATACGGGCATCTCCGGCTGTAGCGGCAGCAGTAAAATTGCCATTCACGGTCAAGAACAGATGGAAAATACTGACTCTGGAAACCAGCCACCAGCCCATTGTTTGAGCAGGTTTGATACCTAAAAAAGAGGAGAAAGAAGTGAACACATAATGAAAACATGATATTAGATTCCCTGATAGTTTCCGGCATTTCTGAAAACAGCATTAAAATTTTTGATTCAGGGTGGAAGCTAAGGTCTTGGCTTTGTATTGAGAAGCGGTGTATGCACTAGCTGTGTATTGAGTAACTATTTTGTACATGAAAGCAGCAGTAGTTAACTAATAATGTCTTAACATTTATGTTGCACTTAAAACTATTTAAACTGTGTTTAAATATTTAATCATTCCAGTATGCTAATCAGGCAAGATTGTTCTGGTGTTGACGTTCTCAACTGTTTACAAATCATGAGACTGACTTCAAAATAGTCCATTAATACTTTTATCTTTGACTGTTGGTATTTGAGCATTTGGGATTCACTGGAGCAATTTTACCAACTGCTTTTCTACAAAAAAAGAAGCCTTAGAAACTCTTTTATAAGAGAAGTGCAACAATTTATTTTATTTCTTTCTCCCTTACCTGTCTCCAGGAGAAGGCACTCTTAATTCCAAACATTATACACTTGTGATGAAATCATGATTTGATAACAATCACATGAGGAAACTGAGACTCAGATTTTATGAAATTATAAGACTCATATAAGTTTTATGACTGGATTTTCAAAAGAAAAATCTGCTGCTTCATGCTTTATGTGTACTCAGGAATTCTGTCACACCCGTAAATCACTGCCTTCAAGTAGAATAGGCATGGTCTCTAAGGATGCCAATATATGCTTCTCTTTCTTCACACCCTACAAGCATCTGGACACTGATACCCAAAGTAATTCAAGTGATAATCAGTTTGAATAGCTTGCTTTTTGGAGACTAAAGACAAGGAGAGTGTGAAAACAGACAGCTCAATAACTCAGCTGTTGAGTGTTTATTCTCTCAAGCACCCTCCTAGCCTCATTGTTTCCCTGTCACAGAAAATTATAGGAATTCAGTTTCTTCCTTTTCCTTTTCTTTCTTTTTCCTTCATCAAGGAAAACAGGCAGCTTAGAGCTGTAGAAAAACCTTCCTTGAAATACCATAAAATCAAATACATTGATATATGCAAAAGACACTTTCAGAAGTAACTTTATGATTAACAAATAACAAACATTTCCTCTAGTTTCATCCAGTAGTTTATTTTAATGAGCCTGGAGTTCCCAGAAAGGAAAACACATTGTCTAGCAGGGTTCAGTGTTTGGAAAGTCATTCATTTGTGCACACAGGTGTTAGCGATCACAAAACATGAGGCTCAAGTGTTTGTATGCAAAAGCTGAAAACTAACCAATTTTGACCAGTGCAGGGGTGAATTCCTCTGCCTATACTTTCAGCTTCCTCCTTTGAAGCAGGGGTCTCTCCTGTATATTCCTTCCACTGTGTTCTGTTGTTCAGACATGATTATTTACGTTTGTTTGCATCCCCGCATCTCTCACATTGCTGGGGCCACACATACTTGCTGTTCTTTGTAAGACTCTTTTGAGGACCTTCAGAGTTAAGCAATGATGGGGACTCTGAGTTGCTATGGTATCACACCAAGTAAGGCAGTTTGGCTCACACTCAGAGGATTTCAGCAGGACTTTGATAGGAAGTTGCTCTGTTTTTTGGCACATAGGCCATGGCAACATATGGCTAAGACTCTGTGTAAACATATTGGATAGCTGCAGATGATTGGTGTTACCCTGATGGAAGAAAGGTTGACACACAGAAACATAGGGAATGGTTGTACCTGTTGCAGGATGAGCACTTTTGTGCATTAATCTGTGTAAAGTAGAACCAAACCTGTGTCTTTTCATCTTCTTCTTCCTCTTCCCCTTCCCAGTTACATGCATTTCCACTGCTTGAGCCCTTGCGCCCCTGGAGATTTTCAAGCTCTTTTGCATAGGTGAAATAATGGGAGCATTTAGTTCCTGCTTTTCCTTTGCACTTCCTCTCAGAGGCCCAGCATTTCCCTGTAATTTCCCATCCCCACTGATCAGCATCTGATATTCCTGCCCATACTTGTCTTTGAGGGAGGTTCTTCCTTCTCTTTTCTCTCCCCACCTGCTCACATTCAGTTTGGGAAGTCCTACATCTTTCCCACTCTCTTTCCTCTACAATATTTTTTATTTTCTTGACACCTCTACTAATACACTCCAGTTTTGATGGAAAGATTAATCTTGAGAGAGACACCACTGATGGACCCTTCTCTCTATAGTGGATTGAAAAAAAAATCTAGCTAATGTAACACTCATGTTTGCATGTATACATATTTGGGCACCAAATTTAGCAAGGTTTGGTTATTTTTGATCTTGATTCTATCTTCTCATGAAAAGTTTGTTTAAAAAATAATATTTGGATTTGTCTTAAAAATTTCTTAGATGGAGAGTATAACTGACCATAAGTTATGGCTTATAATTAGATTGCCATTTTATTTTAAAAACATTCAAAGTAAAATTTGAAATATACTTTTAAGCTCATGTTCACTTCTTTTCTACTGTCTCATACGCACAAAATCCTGCAATCTATTCTTCAAGCTCAATATTGGGTTCAGCGAAAGAAAGATAACAGTGATGTTGAAGAATTTTTCATTATCCCTTGATCTTTCTAATTTTCAAGTCAAACGCAGACATTCCTCCAAAATTGAAGAGATGCTTTCAGAAACTGGAGGGCTTATTTGTGAGCTCATATAAAATCTTTTCTTCTCTTTCCTTTTCCCAGTTGGCCTCCTTCCTACAAGCGGAAAGCAATTCTTCAAGGGAAACAAACAACCCCTCCCCACACACCTTTTTAGTCAGATGCTCTATGCACTAATCTGAAAACAACACTTAATATGTGAGGATTTCTTCCTTCTTTGTTGAATTCACTACTCCTGGTACAGCAAATCCTGCAAACCAGTTTGGTGAATAAAAACTTTGATTTATGGCCAAGTAAAAAAAATGCCTTTTTCAGTAGACCCACTCTGTAGGACTCTTGTTATAGAGGATAATTCAATATTCAGAATTAATGTCATTGGGTTCTCCTCACTCGCGAAATCCTGACATTGCTAAGAAAGAGAAAGATACCTCTTAGGTGAATGCAGAAGAGCATGAGAAACCAGCTGGGAGTGTGTGGGATAAACTTGGCAATGGATAGGTTGTTTTGTTTTTCTAGTTGGCTCAAGTTGTGATGCATGAAGAGTTGCCTTTTGGATCTGGTACTGGGAGAAGAGGAGGTGAGCTGGCTGGTAGACAGAGGAGTGGGAAGATTGGCGGTGGTGAGGGTCAGGTGCTGTTGAATGGGAAGTTGCTTTTCCCTTCTCTCATTTACTTCTGTTGGAAATGACTGCAGTATTTCACAGAAAGTAAATAAAATATACAACCTTATTTTGGGTGGAGTTTTGTGTAGTAACAGGGATATGCTAGCTGGGACTTTGCACATCCTGCTGCAATTGCTGTGGAAAGCCTCTCCTTTGCTGAGCCTTCTTCTGATCTGTTTAATGGGTGTTGTACATCTGAGTTCTGTCATGGTAAGCAACCAAAGTGTGCATCCATGTTACTGGTTTAGTTCAGGTCAGGACTGCTCTCCATGTTCGCCAGTGAGACCAAACTAGAGCTGGTCTGAAACAAACTCACTCAAAATGCATATGTGGATTTTGGGTCTATGCATGAACTGTTTCACCCTACAGATCCATTTAAATTATGTCACGTTATTTGCAAACATTGATACAGCCTCAGTGACCAAGTGTGTACCTCATTGACTCAAAGTTGCCTGCTACGCTGAAGACAAATATTGCTTGCAACAGCATAATTGTTTTGAGCAATGACACAAGTTGTGGTGACACTTCATAACTATGCCTGCATCTTATTTTTGCTCTTTGCCAGACAAAGCCCCAGAGTGTTGTGCCCCATCTAATGCTGGTGCTGTGTTGTAAACCTGTCCCTGAGGCCCTCTGTCCCTCAGATACATCGGGAATTAGCCTAAGCAGCGTGTTGTCCTGAGGGTGACAACCCAAAGAGGAAGACCGTTCACTACAAATCTGCTCAGGGAAGCCCAAGTCAAGATGCCGTAAGCGGTGCTGTTAGAGCCTGCATTGAGCCCCTGACATGCTGACCGGTCACGCTCCCTGAAGCTCTCTGGAAACGTGCAGAGTCTGACACACAGCTCAGTAGTCGCTGGGTCATGCTGCATTAAGGGTGATTTGTTCCTTATAACAGGGTAACCTGAGAGTGTCATTCTGTGTACTTCAAAAAATCCTACTGTTTTGCTATAGACCAGATGGCTCCTGTAAGACTTGTATTATTAATTACTTTAAAGCCATGTGTCTAGAGCCTGTCACAGCAGAATGCATCTATGTATTATGGAGACGTTAGATATGGCAAACCGACCCAAGAGAAATAACACTGTGTGCTTTCGTCCGCAGCCCTCCCTGGCATGCATATGGACAGAGGCAGCCTAACCTCGTGCAGCCAGTAAGACCATGGTTCAAGCGTGGGAGGCATTTTTTTAATGGGACATTAGATACGCTGTTTTCCTGGAGTGCTGTTTAACCAAAACCTGCTACCGTCAGTATTCAAAACTTAATTTCTTTTTGGTACAGCTGTGGAGGGGAGGAGGCCCTGTCCTGCTCTCCTGAGTTATTTTTGCAGAGTTTCCTCCTCTGTGTAGTTTGGATGAAAGCTAATTTAATGGTCAGTCTGTTACAGATGAGTAGGGAGAGATAGGTGGCTGAGGGCAGGCTCAGGACACTTGCAGCACTGGCACTCAGATGAAGGGAATGACTTTTCTGTGTTTGATTAGGCTGTGCCAGTCTCCAGTGGCTGCTTCTATGAGGAACCTCCACTATCTGTTGTGGGGTCGTGAGACATGTTGTTGTGACTTCCACATGTCAAAGGCAAGCTCACTATCATCTTCAGCTATCTTTTTCTTTCATTTAGGGGTCAGTGATGACTTTCTTTCTCCCCCCTGCCCAAAGGGAAGGCAAGGCCAGGCCCTAATCACCCTGTTGATTTCTTCCCGACAGATGCTGATGAGGTCTCCCTATCTACAGAAACACCCCCCTTCTCCTCAGATGCTCCCACTAGACTCAGTTGATTGCAGCTGTGCTAAGAGATTGTAGCACTAACCCTTTAACATAAACCTAGGGCTTTGAAGAAAATTAACTTGTTTGTGTAGATAGCACAAATGGGAATATTTTGAAAGGGCAGCTTGATTATTGGCTTTGGGTAATACAGCCTCAGATTTGAGACTTGGGATTGGTGAGAGACTGAGAACAAAACCAGTTCCTTGCAGATGTACTGGGATGCGCTGCCAGCGCCTGAACAGGAGGCTCCTGCAGACACTTCCTTTGCTTATGAGCCTGTCTTTGTGCCGTTTGTGGGAAGCGGGGTTGTGTGCCCACTTAAAGGATCTGCATTTTTGTGTTTGTGCACTTAAAGAGAAGGGACAGGAGAGTGAGAATGGGAGTGGGGAGGAAGAATCTAGATATTTGTTTTTTCCAAGTCCCATCCACTTTCTCAGAAGTCTAAACAAGGAAAAGAGGAAATAAACAGGCATTAAACAGCAATTGGCTGGAAATGTTTCTGCTTTGTGCCTTATGGGTAACTGGGAGTATATTGGGGATATGGCATGGTTCCATCTGTATTATGTGGTGTAAAACAAATATTTTCTCCTGGAAAGAAGAGTTGCTTGTCTTCCACTTGCAAGCTTTTGTTCGTTTGTTTGTTTGATCCTTGTCCTTTAGTACTTTCAGGCAAGAAAAATAATTTTTCTTGAGTACCTTGTTCAAAGACTGGTCTGTAGAGACAACTCTGTAGTATTCAGCAAAGTGTGAAGAGCACTCACCTGCAATCACTCAGACCTTACCTTTTCTTGGGTGGTGAAATATTTACCCAACATCAAACTTCCTCCAGTACAAATGGAGCTAAAAACATAAGCTTTATTCTGTCTGAAAAGGCAGGATTCCTTGAGATGTCACAGCATATAAGTAATTAGAAGGAGTCTGTAGAATCAGGGGATGTCCTGAAGAATTATCCCTGCTCCAGAATAAGTATTTTCAAATCATCCAGGAACAAACTTGCTCCCAGTATTGAACAGCATCTTGGTTAGCAGGTAGCCTTTGCAGAGGCAGTAGGGCCAGGAGTAAGGTGTTGGGACAGATTGCCAGTGGCATCCTGGGGTGCATCAAGAAGAGTATGGCCAGCAGGTCGAGGGAGGTCATCCTACCCCTCTACTCTGCTGTGGTGAGGCCGCATCTGGACTATTGTGTCCAGTTCTGGGCTCCCTGGTTCAAGAAGGACAGGGAACTGCTGGAGAGGGTGCAGCAAAGGACCTCTAAGAGAATTAGGGGATTGGAACATCTTTCTTACAAGGAAAGGCTGAGGCACTTGGGTCTTTTTAGTCTAGAGAAAAGAAGACTAAGGGGGGATCTTATCAATACTTATAAATACTTAAAGGGAGGGTGCCAGGTAGATGGGAACAGTCTTTTTTCAGTGATGCCCAGTGATAGGACAAGAGGTAACGGGCACAAACTTGAGCATAGGGAGTTCCATCGAAACATGAGGAGGAACTTCTGTACTCTGAGGGTGGCAGAGCACTGGAACAGGCTGCCCAGAGAGGTGGTGGAGTCTCCCACTCTGGAGACATTCAAAACCCACCTGGATGCCGTCCTGTGCAACCTGCTGTGGGTGACCCTGCTCTGGCAGGGGGGTTGGACTAGATGATTCCAGAGGTCCCTTCCAACCCTGACCATTCTGTGATTCAGCAAAACCTTTGTACACATACTTAACTTTAAATATATACACAGATTAATCAAGTTGAGAAGGCATCACTGATCATCTCATCCAATCTCTTGCCAAAATTTTCTCTTATAAGTCTTATAACACTTTCACAGGTTTCTCATGTCCTTTCAGCAAAACATAAAAGAACATGCTCTCTCCAGAAATGCACATACACGTACACTTAACTTCAGGGATGCATTTATTAAATTAAGCACTTATAGTTAGATGTGTACTGAAATGCCAGTAGGTAATTCTAGGCAACTATCAGAGGTGATTGGTCTTCATGACTCTGCTTCTGGAGAGAGATGGAGTACCCCAGAGGGCAGGTTTTAGAGTACCTATTTCTCTCCATTGGCTCTGGAAGGGGGCAGAGGTCATAAATTATGCATCGTGATTAGATGCTTAATGTGGATCTGTGTTATTGACCTCTTTCTGTTGAATATTTTTTTTCGTATTTGTAACATGCGAAGTCTTACAAGTTTAATCCTAGAAGTCTGTAGAATACCTGGTGTTAGTGTAGGAAGCAAACTTACCTAAACCAGCTCTGCCAGTGGTTCCCTGCTGCCCTCCAGTCCCCCCAACTCTCCCATCCCTATGGTGCCCACATCCATTTCTGCCATTTCCCCCCTAGTATTAACGGCCAAAGAAAATAATGAGTTAGAGACTTGTTCTTCTCTGCTTTATATTCCCACTTCATTTGCTCTCTAAAGCTTTTCCTGGTTTGTTGTCTTTTCTAAAGAAAGCTCTCTAGGGTTTGTCTCTGTGCAGCTCCACGACAGTCAGGAGTGGTGATTTGTGTAATGCTGTAGACATAATTTGTCAACAAGAGGTCATTTTTTGGTGTTTCTACCAGACTAGAATTTCTGGGACATGGCTGAGAAACTGGAGTGAATTCAGAGGACAGCTGCTTGCTTAGGAGTGTTGGAATATAAAAATTCCAAAGGAAAACTAGAGGAACGCAGACGTGTTCAGCCTGAAAGCAAAAGCGTGGGTCAAGGTGCTCAGGTGAGGGAAAGACATAGCTGCTACTTATTAATAAGTTAAAGAGATTTTACAAAGCATACAGTGTGCTTGTTTTCATTACCCAGTGAAGGCAGAGCAAGGAATAAAAAGCCTCGATTACAGCAGAGGAAATGTAGCTTCAATTTTAGAAAAAACTTGGCAGTTATATAAAGAAAAAACTTTGTAGTTATTGGTGGTACAAGCCATTGAATCTCCCTGGATGTGATGTGCAAGGTGAGACAAAGTACCCTGTGATGCAGAGCCAAAGAAGGAACATTAAAGTCCATCCTACAAGGATGGGGGATGGTCTAGCGAGTCCAGCAGAGTGCTGTGTCAGCTGACATGGGGATGATGTATTGCTCACCAACAGTTTGGTTCATCAGGAGATCAGCAGGAAAACAGAGGTGGCCAAACGGGAACTAGTGGTACAGATTGTGACTCATATTTGTGGTCCCACTTGGTTACTGAGTGAATCTCTTTAGAATCGGGGATGGCTCCAAATAGCACTGAGCTGGGCATGGGAGAGAGAGAGAAAAGAGAGGCAGCTAATGAGGCTGTCAGGAGAGAAGGTGGGGGATTGTCAAAGACCCCATGGGCTACACCTGTGCTGTCACATTAATTTGAGGTTTGAGTCTGCACTCAGACACTCCACGGTGTTTGCCTGCTGGCCCACACTTTCACTCCAGTCTGGCATGAGTCTGCTGCGTTCTTGGGCAGCAGTGTCTGGGCACAGTGAGGGGATGTACTGGTTTACAGCAAGCCTCTCTCCACGAGGCACTGTAGCTGCAACCAGCTCAGCCCTGGGTGCAGAAAACTGCAGAAGACAACCAGGCACAGCTAGCTAAGAAGTATGGAAATAGCTCAAGTAATTAGGAGCACAAAGTCGCCTTTGCAAACGGGTATGTGTTCCCTAATCACTTTGGTGTATTCCTCCATCCCCCAACAATAGATAGAAGAAAGAAAGAGGGAGATCTATGCAGAGAAGACAGATAGATGTAAGGATGTTGGACTGGAAAGGTGAGCTAGGGAAGAAATAACTAAAATAACTCCAAAAACTAGGAGAGTGAAACAGAGTTAAACAAATTAAAGAGGGGTTGGAAAAGGAAAACATTTGGAGAAAAGATAGAGTTGGCAATAGGAAAAATGTAGGCAAGAAAGAGGACAAAGTGGAAGGGGTTTTTTTTAAGAGGTGAAGGAAATGAGAGTCAGATAATACAATGTGGATGTAGTCATGCTAAGCATACGGAGCATGACGACGAATGTGGCCCCATGGTTAGATAACAGAAGAAAACATTCTGTATAGACACAGTATCCTGTTTCTGAGACGTGAACTTGAGCAATTGCTGCCAGGGACTTTTAGAAAGAGAATAATAGTTTTATTTTGAACAATAGAAAGGTCTAATTCAAAATTACTATGCAATAAGTAGAAATTACATCAATTTATGAAAAGTGAAGTAATCCAGCATTATCACAGTGTCTTCTTTATGTCTGTTTTGCAGCCCTTCCCCTGTCTTTTCAGTTCTTATTTCAAAATTAAGTATAGGGTCAATCTTTTTCTCCTTAGCAATTGCATCAGCCATAGGAATGTATCACGTGGTAAGTGAAAGAGTATGAATAATTCAGAACAAAATTTTGAATCATTTAAAAAGCAGAAGCTTCACATTTCATTGTTAATCTGTTCCCATATAATGTGAAATCTACAAAAATTGCATTGCAATTTCTGGAGCAAAACCATTGCAAGTATTTGAAAATATTCTTGCATTCTATTCATTCTATCCAAAGAATATTTCAAACTCAGAGTTTTCTAAAACTGTGTTTCATGAAAAAATCAGAAGATAATTAAATACTGGGTATGTGTCTAAACAGGAAACACTGTACGTATTTCCAAAAATTATTGTGGCCATAAAATGTAATCACTTTTGTTTCTAAGACTGATGGAAAATGTAACAGTTCACCAAAACTGACTGTATTACATGAACATGATCTTCTGCGAGCTTTATCATGCATATATATGCCCACCATCATTGCTCGTTAGTGTGGATTTTTGGCTCCTGCATGACTAGAAAACAGCCTTTGACTGGGCCTAAGCCAAAAAGCTTAGCAACAAAAACAGAAAGAGAAAAGCCAGTGCTTTTTTTTTTTTTCCCCCATTTTTTTTTTCCGGTGATAAGAACAGGAGATCAGAGTGAGGAGTTTTACTATTTGTTCCTCAGTTTAGTCACTGATTCAGTGTGTGGCCTTTCAAGAGGGACTTTATCCTCTCCTGACTGAAGGCTTATGCCTCATTTTCCTCATCTGTGAAACAACAATAGCAAGACCGAATCACTTTGCAGCTGAGGTTGTAGTGACCAAATGACACAGCATTTCTAAAGCCCACAGAGACCCTCCAGCAAGAAATTGCTACAGGGCAGGCAAACGCGATGCTGATCATCTCACATGCATGCATCATGATTAATGAGTCTCAGGCAGTTGTTCAGGGCAGTGAAGCCCCTGGTTATGATGGCATTAATATGCATTTGCGTTGCTGTGACAGCAGTATTAGCACCCGCATTCCACAGAGGGTATCAGGGCTGTGCCCTTCAGGGATGGTTGGGGGTATCCTACCATTCAGTTCCCGCCCTGTTGATCTCTTCCCACCAGCACTCTGTCGGCTCACCGAGGCTCTGGGCTGCCGGCATGCAGGCGTAGTTCCACAGTCTGTCAGAACCTTCCTTCTTGCTGAAAACACTCCTGACGGCCACAATCACCTGCCCATGTGGGCACTGGAAGTTGAAACCCTGGCGGTACACATTAACCCATTCATCATTATCTCCGTAGTTATAGGGGCCATAGTAATAGTCACCATACTGGCCCCATGCCACGGTCACCAGAGGCAGGAATACACAGAGAAGGATGAGGTCCATCCTGAGGATGTTCCTGGCTTAGAAATGCCCCACTGGTTTGTTGGGCTGGCCCTTTTATATTGCCTCTAACATTTGGCTTCCAGATGTTATGCTTCCAGATCCAAGTGCAATGTGTCATTGCTTAGCAAACCTTCTCTGAGTTACAGACACGTCCAATTACTTTTAAGGTGGAATTCTGCAAGTACAGTAAGTTCGCAGGCCCTAAGAGCAGGGGAGCAGGGTCTTCCCACCACCGCAACCCAGCTGTGATCCTTTGCTGCAGAGCTACTGTATAGAGCAAGATACACAGTGTAGTACAGTTGTCACAGACATCCCACTTTTATCCTCAAGACAGCAATTAAGTTTGAAAACTGCTTTGTTTGAAATTAAAGCTCTATTTGAAGTTACTGTTTTCAATCATTAGTAACATGCAACAGAATGTGATCATGTGTGTGTCTCCCCACCCTCTTTTCCCTAAATAGGTGTGACATGATTCTGCCAGTCCCTAGAAAGAAGGGAATTGGGCAAGGTGGGGGAATTCACTGCTCCTGTTGTAAAAAATTTTGGTTTGGTTTGGTTGGAGGGGAGGTAGAGCTGGAATGACTGAGACTCTGGCTTGGCATGGAAACAGCCCACCCTGAGAAGCAGGGCATTGGCTTCTTCTATGCAGAACTGATTTTGCTATGACTGTGTATGAACACTGTAATACTGTGTACTTGGTAGATGTTTTAATGTGAGGATAAAGCACATAAGCAAGTTAGGATGAGATAAGCTTCATGTGTCACCACAGCCCATTGAAATCTTTAAGTAAAGCCCTTTAGGCTACCTTGTATTTATCATAGGCTAGAAACATGGGGCTACTGCTGAGGAACTGCTGTGCTGCAAATTCAAAACCTGGCTTGCCACTTGGAAATGTGTTTATATGCCACATCCTCAGATAATTTCTTTGTAGGGAAACCACCCTATTCAGGAGAGTGTGGTACAGTGTGCTTTACTTAACCCTGTACCTGACCCATAGAAAACTGTGGGACTTGAGCATGTTTTAATAAGCAAGACAGTCCAAAGTCAATCTAAAGTAGTCTACTTATGCACATGTTGCCTGTGCTGTGTTACTAGTGAAATGTGTGACCCTTGGATTGGCTCCAGATTCAGATCCTGTCTCTTCCAGTGAAATCACTGCAAAGGATCCAGAGACTGTTTCTTGCTGCAAGTTTCTCCTCTGCTTTTTTCACTAGCCCTCTTCCCCATTTAGGCCATGAACCAANAAAAAGTGTATGAGCTTTTATTCTGTTGCTGATATTATCAGAAAGAAGATCTGTGATGGGTAACAGTGGACTTGCTCTTCTCTAGGGCTCTCTAAACCTGTCATGCCTGGTCATTGCTTTGCAGGAGCATAAGCACCCCAGGAGGCAGGTGCCTTTACTAAACAGCCCCGGATCGCAAAAGCTGCCTTCAGCCTCATCAGCCAGGCACTTCTGTGCCTTTGGCTAATGGCTTTTTTTTTGTAGCAGAGCCTTGTTTGACAAAACTGTAAGTGGGGGTTGAGCTCTTTGCCGGGAGCACAGTGCAGCAATATCTCAGATGTCCATGTTCGCAGCCAATGGAGTTCCGCGTGAACCTGGCAGCTGAGAGTTGCTGATCTAGCTCAGTGCCTCACCTCCAGGTGTAGAAGCCCCAGATGCCTGGAGAAGAGGGCTATGGAGACAGCACAGAACAGCCCTTTCTTTGGAGCTGCCCTCCTCTGGATCTTAGGTAACAGTAGGGGACACAGGTAGACAAAGTCTGAAGAGAGAGGAAATTAAGATTAAAAACTCCATAGTTTTCTGGTGGGCACCAGAATGCAGACTCGAACAACACTATCTCACATGAGTCTTTCAGCCAACTCAATAGTGTATGTTTTTTCCTTCTTACTTCCTTAGACCCGTAGTCAACGTCTCAGAGCACTGAACACTGCTGTATATGCCTAAGAAGCATTCTGGAAGATGTTTTAGCAGGAAGCACCACATTATCATATATATATGATCCTCACCTTACATAAACATTTATAAACACCATTCCTTGGAAGGAAATCATCACATAACCCACACAAAATCAGGGGCAAGGGGGGATGAGAAGGAGGAGGATGGCTCTGTGGAGAGTAGGGCAGTCTTCCTTTGACATGTGTGTGAAGCTTCAAGGTGTCTGTTGTTGCTTCCTACTGTACTGCCCTGCCTAATCCCTGTTGGTGGATAGGGTGACACTTCCATGCTGCACTGTGATCAAGAAGTGGTTTGGCTGGGAGAAAAAGCTGTGCAGGGAAGACAGTGAACACGAGAGATGTGGAACTAGAACTCCCTGTAGCAGTCGTGGCAGTGCACAAATGTCCTGACCAGGGACTGACTGAAGAGCTGCAGTTCTATGTTTCTGGGTCCAGTGCTTTCTGGGAACATTTAATATTAAATTTCATGCTTTATTCTGATGCTGAATAAAACCAGAAGAGAGCAGAATTTCTTATAGGAGGGACATGATGCTTTTTATGCTTTCTCACCTTGGAGAAGGGTGGTATTTGTGAGTGGGAGGAACTGTGATTTGAAAATTCCTGTAGAGGTTAAAAAAAGATAATAGTATACATATATGAATTTTTGTTTCTGAGTAATGCTCATTCAGCTCTGCAGTTCACAGCTGCTTGGTTCATGGAACAAAGCTGAGGCTACATGCAACTTGTTTCGTTAACATTTCACACCATTGCTCCAACCCAGATAATTCCACTGATGTTGCCAGTGCTGAGAGTTGCAATTTTAGCTGTGTTTCCATTGACTCACTGGCATGTTAATCACTATGCTTTATTCTGTTCTGACCAGTGAATCAAACATAGTAGTTCAAAAGCTAGTGGCTAGAAGAGCCACAAACTAGTCTGCAGCTTGGTGATTGTGGTTGGCTTCAGCTAGAGTTTGCACTAGGAGAAAACTCAACGATACTTAAAAATCAGTCCCTCTCTGAAATGACTTACCCTTTAATTTGACTTTAAAAACATCAGCTGCATGCCTTGTACATCCAATCTTTGGAAAAACAGAAAGTGACAATGAAGTAGCAAATATGAGGTGCTAGGGCCAACCTTTCATTATCAGTTGCTTGCTGTGGAATCTATTACATGGGCTGGTAATCTTATTCCCTGACAGTTCTTAGAAATGCTTCATTTAATCCACACAAACAGGTGTTTAATTTCTGTCTTGCCCAATGGTAGCAGATGAAAGTGATTGTTCTTGATACACCACCACCACCATCCCCGGCACCTGGCCTGACATCAAAGTTAGTTGTGCTTTGAGCACAGTTTGGATGAGAGGCCTTAGGAGAGATGTCACTTCCAACCTGAATTATTCTGTGTTTCTTTCCTGCTGCAGCATTACTTAGTGCAGCAGGCATTATTAGTGCTTTGGAACCATTACGAGAAATGCTGCAGTATTCTCTTACCATGCCATGTTACAGCCATGAAATGCAGAGAGATTGCAGTGCTTTGAACAAAACTCGCAGGCACAGTAGTACTATTCAAATGAACAACAGTAACCAGCTTAATGGGTTTTATTTTAGCACCCAAGCTCTATACTAAAATACGGGAAAGAACAGAAAAGCTTTATTTATTATTTGGCAATAATAAGACACTAGAGCTGCAATGAGAATAGCAAGGATTCAGACTTGGTCAGTGATGCGTGCAACTAGACCTGTGTCTACAAAACTGCATTGCATGAAAATAATGTCATCTGGTTTTATTGGAGTAGCTATGTTGCTGATGTTCCTCCATCTGCAAAGTTCTGACTCACAGGAAACCAATTTTTTGCCCCACTGTAAGGGCAGAAGAAGCATATAAGGGTGTTATCTCACAGCACTTCATCCTTCAGATGCACAAGTGATTCCATCCCATATTACTCAGGACTGTAGCCAGAAGTGAAACTTGCCATTTTGTGCTGGTGAAGTAGGCTGAGTGTGTATCCCCTGAGCACTGAAGTCCTCTGTACTCAAAACAGATATGGAAGAAGCAGTGACAGTAGCAGCAGTACTGTATGTCTGCTTCCAAGCTAATGCAACCACATCATGGCATTTCACAGTGAGAAGAAAATGTTTTCCATGTCAGCTCATGGCATCAGCGAGGTGGCACATTTTGAACTCATTTTCCATATTTTATTGCACACTGTTTCAGAGCAATGCTGGCAGTTCTGATAAAGCAGAGTGGCTTGGATGAGTCAGGGAGGCTGCATGATCTGGGAGCTGTAAATTGAATTCAATAACTGATTACTTTTCCATACCATCTTTGCAGCATGACTTTTTTTTTTTTTTATAAGCTTCTTGCATTGTCAGTTTTTATAAAAGTGCGCCTTTATTATGTCTTTGAAATGAGTTACAGAAACCTTGGTAATGTGGAGAAGGATGAAGCTGCTAGAAAGCTGTGCCTCACAAGGGAAAAAGATTATACTTGTCAACCTTTTAGCTCAAAGTTATTACCTTCTTTCAGAGTAATGTATATGGTGAAAGCTGGAGTTCATTTGTCAAGGCTTCCTACTGTTCATGATATTTTTTCTAGCACCTTTCACTTAATGTTCTCAAAGTACTTTGATTAAGTTCAATCACCTTCTTGAAAAGCAGGAAAGGTTAAAACCCCCTTATCTTACATGGTAAGTCCAGTGATCTGCTCAGTGTCAACCAGTACCTCAGGGCTAGAAACAGATTTTAAATTCCAGCATCTAGACTGTCAGCATCAGGCTCTACCCTGGGAAAGCACACCTTTTCCCAACCCTGTCTTCCTGCTGCTTCCCTACTGAGACGCTGCTTCAGCTTCTACTTGGTGTAGCTCTTTCTTTGTAAAAGGGAAGCTACTACTTAAGATCCTGTGATACTAGACTGTATTCCAAAGCTCTGTTCTCTTTGGAAGTAGCTGTAGAAAATTCTGATATAATACCACCTGGACTATTGCTGTGGGGAAAAAATGCTAGCTGCAGGGCTATTTTTCCAATGTTATCCTAAGCCTTTTGGATTACTTTTGTAATAGTTTCCTGCCTGCATATGTAGTATTAAATCATGGGTTAAGTAATAGAAGCAAACAGGAAATGCAAAACTTAAGTCACAAAGTCCCTGAGGAAAGGGTAAGGAAGCTGTGCTGAAACATTAGTAAAGAAGCAACTGAAACAAACTTTTCTGGTCTGGGGAACCAGCTAGATGCCATGATAAATCTTTCCCACCTGCAACTCTGAAATCTAATACTTTGAAAACGTAGTTTTCAAGTAATTGGTGAACAACTGATCACCATTCCTAGATGAGATTACCACCAAAAACTGGGTACAAAAGTGACAGTCACAAACCTTTGTAACAAACCTTTCCAACAAACCTTTCCCTGCTTACACAAAGCTTTGAGCGGGGAAAAGTTGGAGAAAGGAATAGAGCTAAATTGTGAAAGAGGAGATATCCTTATGGACTGCAGGGTTTGTGCAGACATCCTAGAATGTCTATACAGAATATGCTGCCACTAAATAACCTAGGAGCCTATTGCCATCATTACTAGCTTCCACAGATCTCTCCCCAGAAAGAATTTCAAATCGATTTACTAGGGGATATTTAACCAGTTCTGATACAGCCATTCCTCACATTTGGGCATGAGGAACTGTCTAACTTGACTATTACATACATATAGTAAAAAGTCACGCGCAGCTTATGAGCAGAAAATGATGCATTTTTTTTTCACCAGTAGTGAAGAAGTTAGATGATTCCTGCTCTTTCACCTCCTGCATGGTTTAATCATAGTAATACAGGCTTTTGTCAGAGCAGTGATATAACTGTTCCTCCCCACTCAGCGCATCAGCCTGTAAAAGTTGCCCTGTTCTAGTAACTCTTACCATTTGGGCTAATAAATTCATTCCCTAAAGTTGTTGCAAATTACAGAGTTGCTGCAATTACAGTGACTCTTCCAGGATCATTACAATGAGAAAAAAGCAATTTGGTGAGTGTTTGCAATTGCAGTTTCAAATGTCAGGACAGGGCACAGTATTTTTCCAATTACATGTCACTGCTAAAAGCAAGGTGTTTTTTCCTAGTACTCTTTGCTAAAAAAGGTCTTTTCTTACTGCTGTAGCTGTTGTTGTTATCACTGTTTCATTTAGCATGTATGCTTAGAATCCATAACAGGTCTCTAGCTACAGTCCTGTATTAAGCGTAGTCAGGCAGCGTGATGTGTTTGAAGGTGAAGCTGCCAGAAAGAAAAGAAAAAAGCCTGGAGGCTACAGGAAATTCAGGTGGCGTTGATTCAGGAGAGAGCCAAATGCTTCAGGCTGAGTCAGTGCTGAACCTCCTCGCAGATGTAGCAGGTAGCATTTTACCAGGACCTTTTTATATGTGAGCTGAGTAACTGAATCCCCTTTTTCAGCAAAGATTTCCTCAACTTTTTTTTAATATAACGGCTTTATATTTACTCTTTGGGCTAAATTAAAGCTTGGTTATCTCTGTGCTGTCCAGAAGTTGGTGGTTCCTACTTGATATAGCTGAAGAGCTTTCTTGGAAGAGCAGTCATCACTAGATCATCAGAGGCAGAAATGTTCTAAAACTTCATATGACTCCTTCAGAAAGAGATTTCTTCCCCAGTGGGTTCTTTGGACATTTGGGTGAAATTAGTATTAAACCTAATGCATAAGGAGTTTTGAATAGATCTATGAAAAATTACTTTTTCCCTCTCTCAACTTGCTGTAAGTTTGGCCTCTAAATACGTAGCTTGAAGCAGTGAGAAAGTCTGTTCTGATAAAATGGGTAGGAAAAATGTTAAATTCAAATGCAGAAGAAGTTAGAAAAAGCAATGAGTATTTTTGAGGTATTCTTCATAATCTGGTAAGAGATATGAAAGAGGTGCAAGTTCTATTTTATTTGTTTTGTAAGTCTCACACAAAGCATGTTTCCACATCTGGCTCAGTTACCTTTTCTTTCAGTTTAATCCATGGGAAAACTTTTAGAAAAGGCCACTGCAGCCAGCTGTAGCATTCTCAAAATCCATGGATTACTGACCTGGGCCTTGAGATGGGCCACCCTTTTTCCAGGGGCATGACTGTAGCCATCCAACTGAGCAGCATTAAGAGGTCAGTCAGCTGTGGTCCTTGTCATGGACACCAGCCATGTTGGATGGTGAGCCCGTTTCCCCTTCACGGAATTTTGGTATCATAAGAAAGTTCTCACATGGCTTTCTCTAGCATAGACCATGACCTACAGGTCATAACATCACTGTGAAATGCTGGAGGGGAAAATCTGAACTAATCACTCATAATAACTCTGTACAGACCCATGAGTTAAGTCTGAGGTGGGGGCTGAACTGATCTTTGACGTGAGTACGGCAGTAGCTGTAATTCACTTGCCGGTCATGGGAATGGGACTGAGCACAAACCAGTTTTCTCTGAGCTAGATAAGGGTGAGAATGTGTCTTAGGAGTGTCTCAGTTTTCCATGCAAAAGACTCTATCTCTGCATGATCATTCAGGCCAGTGCAAAGCAAATGCTGAGTAGGAACACTCAGAGCTTGTGGTGTTTTATACCGGTTTTGTACTTTTTTTGTGCAGGCTTCTTTGTGCAAAATAAAATCTTAAGAGCTCAGAATGATAGTGCTTTAACAGTCACTAAAGCCAGGTGCTGTCTGACAGCCCATGTTTTGTGAGAAATGGAAAGAGATGCTTAGTTGGTCCCTCTTGGCCATATGGTTTGTGAATTTGGATAGCTGGTGTGACAGCGTAGCCATTGAAATGCAGCTCCCGACCCAGCTCCTGGTGCCCTCTGTCCATTTGCATTCTGGTTGTGAGAATGATTTCTCTTTTCTTTACTTTTTTGCTTTTGTGGTGCTGCAGATGGAGGGAGAGAGAAAAAGAAAATTTAGGGAAGGGGCTTCTGCGTCCTGTCACTACAATTCATTGTGATCTGACCTTATGGATTTTCAGCCCTGCTCAGCCATCCACTACTCCTCATGTGACTGTCACCTCACATTATTGTAATTAGCAACTGCCAGCCCCAGAGATTTGATGGTGGAAATGAAAAAGTCTGAGAAGCTCTCTGCCAATTTAAAATTAACCCTGTCACTGCAGAACAGGTTGTCCTGCTCCAAAAGTAGCTCCTTAGCATTAGCACTGAGACAATCCTCCTGCTCCTGCAGTTGCAATCCAGCTCCCTTGTCTCACCCTGCTTTCTCCTCTGTGTGTCCTCCCAGCTCCCAGGGCTCCTTCACCCTCCTTCCTCCCCACATGCCACCCTTCTTTGCTGGCTATGAGACATGGAGCTGCTAATGAGAGCGCTCAAGCCAATAGTCCCAGAGTCTGTGTGGGTGGATGATAAACGTGGCTTTCCATGGCTGTGCCAAATGAGGTCTGTCTGCCCAGCCTCAGAAAAGACCCTGCTGCTCTGCTCACGTCTCTCTTCTCCTTCCCCTCTGCCTGGGACTTCTCCCCGCTCTGTGTGAGCACCAAAGAGTACAAAACCACCTGGGTCCCTGCCCATTTATGTGGCCATTGGTTCATGCTGCTGTCTAAGACTTGCCATCTTTACTGCTGTGGATACCTCAGCCAGGTGGATGAAAGCTAGGTCAGATCTACCTCCTCATGCTACAAGTTCCTCACCTTTGTAATGGGATTATAGACTTTCTCCAAGTGTGACTGGCAACTGCTGTTGTCCAGGCCCTCGTTACATGGCATTTACAAATCTTGCTTCATTATCTTGTAAGCAGGGGGTGGCTGGAGGTAATCCTTGTTCCTACTCTGGCTAATTAGGAGCAGCTCCTGCTCACCTGCTGTGCAGAGGTGACAGCACAGTGACAGCTCAAAGGAAGGTTGCGTTCCCCCAGGAAATATCTGGGTATTCAAACAAAAAATTGGAACATGGAGAGTGCAACAATATCTGACACCCAGTCTCTGTAGTCATTGTGTCTGTTCAAACAAATAGAGCACAGTCAGGTAACAAAGATCCTGATAGTCCTTCAGTTCAACTGGGTGATGAACTATTCCAGTGCAAGTGACAGCCAGGTTTGACACTGGCCTGGCTCGTAGACCGTTCTGATAGAGTTCACATAAAACCAAAAATATATTTGCTTGACCTATTCTGCACCCTCCTGTATAGGTCCATTTTTTTTTACTCCCAAGTTCATAAAAGCTGGTACCCCTAGCCCTTTAGGATAAGGCCGTATCTTTTCTGCAGTAGTTCTGTGCTGCCATAATTAGTTCTGATCCATGATGTGCTTCTCCCTCCCTCCAGCTTGTTGTTGCAAGCAGTTACAATAATCACTATTACTTCAAATTGCCTATTTCTTAGTTCAGCTTCTCTGTGGGGCTGAGGTAGATCAGCTCCTCCTCGTCACTGCAGGAAGCATAGCTGAGAGCCCCTGAAACATGATTTCAGTATCTGGTCTTTACATGCTTGAGCCATGAAGTTCCTGAGCCTGCTGTCAGCTTTCAAACATGCAGATTTGCCTTTGCACCGCACAGCTTATGCCTTATGCCTATCCACATGGCAGACCATTTTTGTAAGAGCAATTTTGTATTTTGTTGGTGTGCCTGACACCATGCTAGGTCCCAGGAGTAACTGTGTTCACCAAGAAGCGGGAAAATGCCAACATAGCTGTTACTGCATTTAGCTTTTCTAATCACATCAAATTCTGATGGTTTGTCAACTACATCCACAGAATAATGCATCATTTCATTTTCTTTGTGCAATGCTCTAGGTTATTTTATTGCATTGAGAGCTCGAACAGCTTTATTAGGGCAGCAGACTCCCCATTTCTCTTCTCACCTTTAGCATATTTACAGCTGCTCACCAGCTCATCACCAGAGAACACTGTGGGTCTGGGGAAGAGTAGCCTTGAGAGTACGTAACCTTGGTGTTATCATTTGCTTTATATGGATAACTGAAGAGAAAATAGTTGCCGATAAATGCAGATAGACATGGGAAGACAGAAAAAAAATCAGCAGAACTCTAAAAAAAACTCTGGAAACAAAGTTATGTGTTTGGGTTGTTCATAAGGTGAATCATTAGAAAAGTAGGCATGACAGGCACTAGTGGAATAGTTTGTGCTTGTGTTTTGTGACTGCCTCCAAGGGAATATGACATGATTAAGAGAATTTTCTGCTCATTACTGAAATGCCTGGCTAAATTTTACATCCATGCAGTGCAATGTAAAGTGTCAGCACCCATTGGTTCTAGAGCCTCTGATTGAAGCTAACTAGAAATGTGTGTGGCTAAGTCTTGCACTACTAGGTTAAGCTGACTCTGTAGCCATACCCAGTGGCATTTTCTGGTGAAGCATGGAAAATGGAAGGGTTTGTCTTCAGTAGCCGTCAAATACTTGGCACCAGCTGAAGGAAATAAGGGCCAGAAGTCACTGTTGTACTAACCATGGGCAGCAACACCGCACCTTCCTCATGTTGCAATGAACACAGCATAGTTCAGGTTGGAAGGCACCTCTGGAGGTTTCTGATTCAACCTCTTGTTCAAATCAGGGTTAGCTGAAGATCTGACCAGGTTGCTCACAGCGTTATCCAGTCTTGAAAACCTCTAAGGCTGGAGAACGCACAACCTCTCATTTTTCCACCCACAAAGAGAAAGTGTAAGTTACAGTGCATGGCAACGTCTTTGTGGTCTTTGTGACCAAAGGAACTTGCTAACAGAATCAAAGCTGCTGTTATTCTGCTACTTGTGCACTCCTCTGCTCTGCAGCTGTCTTCATCACTATCCCCTTCAAGCTATTATATTGAAGATGGTATATTTGTTACTTTAGGAGGCATGTCCTGCCTCTCAGACCGTAGAATATTTAGCAGCATGGATGCAGGTGCATGCCATACATGCAGTGAAAGTCAAAGTCTGTTTCCTAGCCTATATTAGGCACATCTGCCAGCTTTCACCTGGTTATTTTTATGAAGGTTGCAAAACCCAGCAACTAAAAAGAGTGCATCAATGTTCTTTCATGTCAGCAATGGGCTAGACAAATTGCCTGGGAAACTATCACTGTCCCTAGCCCAGTAGTACTGCAACTCTCCAGATGTACTGGCAACCTTGCAGCTAATAAAAGAACTGTGCTAACTGCTTGAAACCCTTTTTATATCTTCCTTCCAATGATATTTTTGTGTATTTAAACCTAAGCTTCACAATATCAGCGTTTCAGCAGGAGGTGCTGGCTTAGTAAATCCTGGAGTCCTGGGTTAATAAATCCTGTCACACTGGGTTGAGTCGCAGCTCAAGCTGGCTCTGCCATGAGACTGTTCTGTATCCTTTAGCAATTTACTTTGCCCTTCGTGTTCCTGTTTGGCCTTCTGCTCATTTTTGGTCTTTCTGGCCTGATGCTGTAAGCTCAATTGTTAAGTTACTGTCTCTTACTATGGATTTGACAATCAATGTCTTACAACCCAAAGCAAATGCCCATATTCCCCAGCTATTAACTATTTGTTTCTTGCTCCTTGCTCTCTGTATTTTTACAGGAAAACTCACAAGAGTCTCTGTCTTGCTCTATTGTGGAAGAAGGTGGGGAAAAAAACTTCCAACTATTCAGCAGAAAACAAAAAGTAGTTTCTTACTGAGCAGTTATAATAACTGCTACGAGCCTGTCTCTCTAGATATATGATTTCCTATCATTAAATGAATTTGACATTTACAGCTGCTTTTATTTCTTCCAAGAGCCTTGTCTCTTTTTTCCCACTTAAAGTGCTGTTGTATTCTGAAAATTGCTGTTAATATCGGCACCAAGGGGGCTCCATATTCCTTATGTCAAATCTACTCAGAGCACAAGCGTGCGGATTGACAGCAAGAAGCTCCCTGGCTTTTGTGGCCTTTGGGTCATGGTGGAAAAGGCCTTTGCTAACTCAAAACGCTGCAAACCCAGATCTCAGAATCTGCCTGAATTGTGCAGAAGTGATGTAGAGCTATGAAGGAGGGCATGACGCACAGTGCCAAGAATAGGCTGTGCAAGAAAAGCAGAGACAGCAGACTTCTCTCCCTTGTCTCGCTCTTGCTGCTACGGAGGATTTATGACGTCGTAACAGGCTTTGCCGTGAGTTGAATATGAATAGCACTTCTCCCGGCCTGTAGTACAATCAGCATTTTTGCTGCATTGGCTTCATTGCCTTTGCTTCAGTACTCCAGCGAGCTGACTGGCAAAGTCCAAAGCTGCATACTAAGATCCCCGCAGCACTGCAGGCAAAATAATGCCCAAGCTGCAGGAATAAGGAAATAATGTACCTTGTAAGTGCCCTTCACTTAGGCAGAGATTCCCTGGGGAACAATGAAAAACCTGGAGAGGGTGTTGCCAAAATTTCCTTCTTCACTGTCATCCACTGCAGAGAAAATAATTAGCATATAGTTACTGCTCTACCAATTGCCTGATAGAGTCTCTGCCTTCCGCAGCAGAGAATTGCTGGCTGCCTTCATACACAACGGACAGATCCAGATTTCCATAAACATGAGGCTGGGATGATGGGATTGCTTATCACTTCACCAGGATGAAACCAAATTAGAAAAAGCAATTTCATTGCAGTATGTACATCTTCTACCAGCTTACTCTATCCATTGTTGTCTGTTGCTTACAGTCTAAATATGAGACTCTCGAGCAAGGATCATTAGGTGTTCACAGTGCTGAACACAATGGGATCCTGATCTTCCTTCATTAATCACTATCACCGTCATATCAGCATTTATTTGTTTACACTGTCTGTTCTTTCAGTAGGAAGCTCTGCTGGGAACCATAGTGGTAATAAGGATAGAGCTCTGCTTTTCTCAGCCGTGCCTCCTTTTAAGAATATAAATGGCTTAGCTCTTTATGGCACCCAAAATGATATTTTTCCACAGATGCCAGCAACTATTTTCTGAGTTGGATTTTCTCTTTTGTGCCTATCTGATGCTTTTTTACACTGTAATATTTTATAGCTTTCTAGCCCTTTCCATTTAAGGATCTTGAGGCATTTATACCTATGAGGTACAGAAATGTTATATCTATTTTACAGACATGGGAAACTGAGAAAAAGCACGGTAAGGTTTACTTTTCATCTAGGTCCTACACTGAGTTTATGGCAAAACCGGCAATTTAAAAAAACAGGTCACCACCATTTCTTCCCCTGTTTTTAGCCTTTCCCCTCCTTTGTGCCTCATCTCCCTCCTGTCTTCTTTTCCTTATACCATTTTGCCACTGTCTTATCCTCTCTTTCAGCAGGTCTTATCCCTAAAAGAGGGGTTTGTTTTCCAGATTTGTCAATCTGGATCTGATCCCCAACCACTCCTTTCATGTACGCATATGCCATACAGCACTCTCACACTGCCAATCCTGCTTCTTTTTTACACGCTAACAGCTAGGAATTTCCATAGCAAACTCCCAGCTGTTTCTGGGACCTTGGACACTGGCAGTAATTCTCATCTCTGCTGCTTTTTTCCTGTGGCCCATTATAGTGCTGGCATTAACTTTGTGTTATAGGCCATTAGTATTTTGCTTTATAAATAGGTCATTCTGAAATGTTGTGGAGCCTGCAGTGTGTGTAGACTTGGAGAACAATGTTCCCTGGGCTGTTCTGGACTCGCTATCTGCCATATGACTGCACTAGTATGTGAGGATGAGGGCCATCTTTTCCCAGCCTGTATTTCAACAGTTTTTCCTAATACAAGTTTTCTTTCTGTTATTCCCACATTGAAAAAAAACCCTCAAATGCTTCCTGGATGAAATTTTCAGTGTTTGTCCTGCAGTGCATCCCCAAAAGACAATCATCTATGTGTGATGCAGCTGGATAAAGGGAGATGTTCAGGGTTTGAGTGGGTTTTTTATGGTTTTTGGTGTTTTTACCCTTCCCAAAATATAACATAACTTCTGCATATGGTTATTTCAAAAAGTTCTGGGCAATATACTCTGTGAAGTAAGAATAGCCAATTCAAAATTCTGATTTCTATTGATGTGGGCACTCTTTGTATTTTAGGCACTGTGTAAATGTCTTTTCTGGATAGATTGGTTATCTTGTTTTTAATATATTGAAACAAGGGGCAGCTGCTAAGGAGGAGGGGAGGCTCTTTGCCAATGTAAGGACACCAGGGAAGCTGTCTGCCAATTTCAATAACAGATTTTTTTTTTTCCTTTCCACTCCTTTACTCTTCTGCAGTGCTTCTACTCCTTCACATTTGCTCCCGGATAGAGGTAGGAGTTTAGTCTCCAATCTGAATCGATTGTTGCTCCCTTCACACTAAGGCTGTCAGCAGAGCAGAGTTATGTGTCATAACAGTGTTTTTGTGTTGCAGGTAGCTCTTCTCTATGCTTTGGGTTGATATAAGCAGGCTTACAGCCCCTTTCCCCTGTAGCCTGCTCAATGCAACATGCACACTGAAGATCACTAAGGCTGAGATTACTTGGCTGTGCATATCTTACCTAAACCAACTTCAAGTCATCTCTCTCCTAAAAGCACCGCAAGATCTCTGAAACCTTGTCTTTCATCTGAGTTTGCTCAGAGGAAAAAGTCTTGATTTTAAAGATCTATTTTTCTTCTCACTTGTCTTGCATCACCAGTTCTTTGTATGAACAAGGGAAGGCAAAACAACCATGAGAAAGAGCAGCCCCATACCGATAAGCTAGCTACCAGCTGATCCAACTTTGCAGCATGTTCCAATTAGCTGTACCCAAGAGAAGCATCAGTGACTGGAGTAACAACATGGATGGGAGATTTTCGAGGATTTAGCCAATACCAAGTGGATCAGCAGCCTCATCTTAGATGCTCTGGTACTGGTGGAAATGGTAGTTTTCAGGTAGGACAAAAAGTGAGCTCCCTGCTATGCTATTTTCCACAAGAGTAGAAGCTGTCACAGCCTTATTCTAAACACACAATTACTCATCCATACATGTCTGTGCCACTTCTTACTAGATGCTAGTTACATTCTGCCTTACTCAGAATTTCCCAAGCACTCTTCATTTGCAAAAGCAATCCCCCCTACTTTCTGCCCTGGACTGCTGCTAAGTAGATGTGTTACTGTGTTGGGGGGAAATTTGCCCTGTATGTGGAGCAGAGAATATATTGGAAATGGCCAACATCAGCTATGCTAGTTGATGGAATGATGAAACTTGTCCCAGTTGCTTAAATGGCGTCATTCATATGTATTAAACTATAGTCTAATGGTGGAGTATTAATCTGGGGAGAGAAGCTTCTCATCAGGTTGGAAATCTGTGTACTGTTGGTGAAACAGCATCTGAAGTTGGCCTCTTGTTCCCCCTTAAAGTTTTAAGTGCACTTCAGCTTTTGAAGCTAAACCACTCTGCTGGAGGACTGCCCGGTCTTGCTTTGGCTTGCCTCTTTCTCTGGATTCCTGCCACATAAGAGATGTTAGCTACTTCGGTTGTGTTTTAGAAACATGGAAAATGTGGCTCATGTAAGCGTATGTTAATGGATTGCTGGACTCTCCAGGCTGATGTTGTCTTTTGCATTCTGCATTTCATGTTCAAGAAGGCAATTTGTTTTTCCCCTTGTTTAAACCTCGCCCCTGTTGTTTGTTTGCAAAGAGAACTCTTTTGCAGAGGTGGCAGGGCTTGCCAAGAGTAGGAAGGGAAAGGGGCTTGCCTTGTAGATAGGGCGTTTTCTGTACCTTGCTGGAGCTTTGCAGCAGGACCTTGTTTCACTGCTCTCTGATGTCCTCTTTTGCTCTACTTCTGATTGATATCTGTTAATGCTTAATCACCAGTCAGCAATGATTGAGCTATCTGATGGCTTGTTGAGGTCCACTATCACCATGTAACCCATAGCAGCCTTGTTTTTGTAACATCAAGTGAGAAGAAAGTTGTCTAACATACAGAAGCACTTCTTACTGGAGCTTTCAAACAGACAGCCACCGCAACTCTTACACCATTGTAGGTAAAGGTATGCTCATGAAGTAACAGATGTGCAAAAAGTTATTTATTTATTAAAATACGATATATATTTATATATCCCTCCCTATTTATGTATCCCCCTCCCTATATATATATTTATATATCTCTTCAAAATTAGGGACTGTCAGTGCAGATACTAAAGTGGGCCATTTTGATGTGACTCCCTTAGGCATATGGCAAGTTTCTCTCCATACTACAAGGCATGGGCTCCCCACGTCCCTAAAGCTTATCTGCATAAGCATGGTGATGCTAAGGTAATGTGTGGCTTCACTGTTTCACTTCTCCCCTCCTTTCTTCAGGTGTGACTTCTTGCCAAAGGTATGGCAATATCATCTTGGCACCATCTGGCTCCAGGGAAAGAGGGTTGGCTTAAGAGCTACAGAGCTGGCTTGTGAGACACTTCATTTTTCGTTTGGCCTTTGCGTACTTCAGCCATTTCTTGTTTGTAGGGTTGTGGCAAACTTCTCAAGCGGATGTTAAGATGTGAACACAGGGAAGAGCGGTGAAGTGCACAGCTCCTATCCCATGCTATGGCCCTAATTTTCTGAAGAATTACACACTTTGTCAAGTCCAATTTGTTATTCCTCTCTTGATTCAGCCTATTTTCCACCGGAAGAGGGGAAGGTGTACCGCTTAATTTGCATAGCTCTTGGGGGAAAAAATTTTCAGAAGAATTAGGGCCTTGACATGGAGATTTTATATGCATGTGGATGGCTTGTCAGCCCATGGTCATCCCACAGAGACAGCATTTCCCTGAATGGGTAGCTAAGGCCTATGTGCACAGAGTGTATGAAGTGCTTTTGGTTTCTGATGAGATGAAATGCCCTTAAAATAAACCCTGGCCCCACAGAAATAAAAAGCAAAGCTCCCAGTGACATCTGTGGGTCAAAGTATTACAAAACTTGGCTGTCTATAAGTGGCTGAAGTCTAGATGGGCCAGATTTTTCTAAGCTGCCAATAGGCTGCTATACAGCAGGATCTTTCTTCTTAGTTTAGTTTGCTGTGAAAATACATTTTGCTTTAGAAGCAGTCTTCCTGTCGTGAGCAGGTCAGGAGAGGATCATAACCACACACTTGATAAGAGAGTCCACAGATGTATGGGAGGAAGCCATAATGCTTTTCTTTGGGCAGTGTGAGGTTTCATGGAAAAATCCTGAAGCAGCTGTCTGAAAAGACTAGGGAGAAACTCAATTCCAGATCTTGGATTCATCTACCCTGCTGATTTTTCAGGGTTCAAATTTCAAGCCTGAACTGGGATCCAAGTAGAGGCAAATGGTCATTCTCTCCTTATAGAAGACCTGAAATTGCAGGCTGGTATTCCCCGACCTCTGAGTTGTTCCCACTACTGTGTTTTCTGGCATCAGCCCATCTCAGCAGCAGCATTAGGTCAAAGGAGACCCAGAGGACTCCCTGTCAATGACAAAGGAGTTGTGCTTTCTTCCCTGACACACAATTCCTGCCCACAGCCAATCTCTGAGATAAAGTTGGCCTAGGAGGATTGCTCAGATGTGCAGATCACGGGGAGGCGAAAGCATGTAACCTTGGAGTGAGTCAGCCTCAGTACCTCTGTGAGACTGACATTTGAAGATGAAGAGAGAGAAGGAAAGACAGGCCATGAGTGGGGGTGTCGATACACTTGTGTGTGTACACAGGTGAGCGAATCTGTGGGTAAGAAGCTGAAAGCAGAACTGCTGTGCTTGGCAGGCAAGAGGGGTGACTGGATTGGCCCTGAGGGGGGAGGAAAGTGCAAAGGCAACTTCAAACCTGAAAAGTGTCATCACAGGAACTGGACTGGATTGACACCAGGATGTTCCATTGACTTCTGTGCTGTGCAGCCACAGTGCCCGCAGCCGTATTTAACCCAAGGTTGTCCTGTTCCTCCAGGGGAGGAGGGGGGCCACATACATTAGCTAGCTTTGGAGCTGTACTATAGCTCTTGTTCAGTCAGGGGTCTCTGAACCAAGTTTCTCACTCCAGTATGACCAGTGGTTGTTCGATACCCACTGCACAGGGCTGCATGGGATTTGCTTGTATGAGTGACGGGAAATGGTTCACTCCATGCCAGGCAGGCTAGCACCAACAGAAATTAGAGGAAAACTTGTGCATAAGAAGGAGGTGGAACTAAAACTAGTAGCCTAAAGTCAAAAAAGTGTTTTAGGAATTAAATTAGTAGCAGTTAACAACAGGATCAAGATGAGTCATAGGGACAAAGGGCAGTAATGGGACAGTTTCTACTACAAATTTCCCTATAGCTGTTGCACAGATCAAAAATACCTTCAGCATTCATTCCTGGGAACAATAACACGGAGGCCTACCTCTCCTCTTGATTATAGCAGCATGAATCAGGAGTGAATCTGTTGAAGCCAGTGCAGTTGTCCTGAAGTAGTGAAACAGAGCATGAAGACACATAAATCCATCAGCCAGGAAAGGGACAGCCCTGAAGACTTCAAGATATACTGAAATGACTGGCACCAGAGGCAGTAAGAGTGCCAATCCTTCCCACAGCACTATTCAGCTAACCTTGACCTTTAGGCAGAATTACTACGTGAGGACCACTCTGCCGCCATACCCGTTTTGGCTCCTGGCTGCTCTGCACCATCAGCCAGCAGGAGGGCTGGTGTGAAGTGCCTGGCATCATCCTGCTCTTGTCCCAGCGCAGGCCAAAGGGTGTGTGTGGCAGTGTGAATAGCTCTGAAGAAGCAGTCAGCAGGAGAGACTGCTGGGGGCTGGTGAGGCCCTTTCCTTGCTAACCCTGAGGGTGGGCAAGGACTCGCAAGGATTTGCGCTGTTTAGTCTCATTGTTTGCTCCCATTTCTCAGTGCTGGATAACCCACTGCTGAAGCTGAGGTTGTTTCTAACCTCTCGGGCAAAATTTGACTTCCACTTTCTAGCTGGTCACATCGGTGCTTTCTTTTCCCACTGTTGCACATGGCAAGCCTGGCTGGACAGTGCAGCCCAGAGCGGCACTACGTGTCCACAAAGCACACAGGAGCGAGCCCAGGACAGCAAACACAGATGGTTCTGCTTCCATGTGCAACGTGTTATGCCCACTGCGAGGAGAGGGTTTGAGATGCTTGTAGGATCTTTTTGATAGAGGTGACAAAAGATGATACCTTCTCCTCCCCCAAATATACACTGTCCTAGGCTGTAGCTTTGCCTAATTTCCTAGGAGCCCAGACCTTCATGGGAACACGTTGCCACTGTGGTATTGTGACCGTCCGTGACACTGACTAGCCTTCATTGGCCTAGTTCTCCACTGACTCTGGCCTCCTATCAACTGCTTCAGGGAGGCTTGGATGTAAGGTGTCCCCTTTTATTCCTCTGCCCGTAGGAAGAGTTGGTGATGGGGCTTGGAGGAAAGGCAAAGATAACAAATTCCTACTTGCTCTCCATTCCAGTCTCCCCTTCCTTCTCTTACCAGATTAGTAGATGTCTATATTTCAGATATATTTTTTCAGTTTTAATGGACAATGTCTGCTAGTATTTTCTGGTTGACTGCACTCATTTTACAGAGCAGTCTTATAATTTTGTCATTCATTGTGGCCTTCTGTTCCCTCTAGTGGTGACTGGGCTCTCTGTAAGCTATAGCTACGCAGGGAGTATGTTTTAGGTCTGAACCTACTTTCAAGATCTAATTTACCCTCAATTTGTGTTGTTCACCACATGTATTCACTAAGAGGGCTAGGAGACATTTAATCCAAGCTCTGGAGTTTGGGTGTAGTCCTTCTGTAGGCCTGAACTTCACACGACCTGGTGTGTCAAGCACCAGTCCACCAGCAGATGTCCCAGAAGCCCATTGGTTTCTCACCACAGTAGGCACAGAATCTCTCAGACTTGGACTTGGATCTTCTGAAGGGAAGTGTGGATGTTGTGCCACAAGCAATATATAGCCAAACTAAAAACACAACGTACAAAAGGAAAGCGTGGGGATCGTGGGACTGGGTGTGTTTGAGCCACAGTCTTCACCTCACCACGTGGATATGGTCCTTTTGGGGGCTGAGGAGCCTGCTGTTGCCTTGGTGACTGCAGCCGTCTCTATTAGCACAACCAGGAGAGCCTAATCCAGTATAGTCCAGAGGATTAAGAATGAGTCCCTGCAGCACAGCATGAGAAAGGGTGATTTCAAGGATGACGTGAGGCAGATATCATATTTTGTGTCATGTTTAGCCAACACAGGAGTACTGGATTGAGACAGTCGGCTGTTTATCATTCCCCCATGCTGCAAAGACAGCATTATCTTTCATGTATTCCAGAAGCCCTTCATCTTTGAAAGGGACAAGAACTTCACTGGGGACTACCAGTTCTCTGTCAGCAGTACCGTCAACAGACAATAGTTTCTCTGGCTCTTGCAATGGAAATGAAACCTCTGTCTAAAGGAAAAGCAGTAATAGCGTTGTATTAGTCCCTGACAAAAGCAGAGGAGTATGTGCTAGCACCATCTAGCCAGCATCCCCATCACTGCATCACCAGCTACCTCTTTCTCCCTTTTTTTTAATCTTCCAGCTTGATGCAAGTAGTTGTCCTCTATTTTCAGCTACAACTCTTATTTACTGCATTGTATCCTTTGTCCTCTGGCGTTGCTGCACATCCTCCCCCACTCTTTGTCTTTCAGGAAGAGGTTGCAAACTTGCAAGCAAAGCTGTCAACTATGTTCCAGTACTTGGGAGTGAGGAGGAAGGGGGATTTTCTGGTGATATCCCAAACCTCAGACCCTCTGACAAGGGTGAAGCCAGAGTATTCCTGCGCTGTGCTTACAGTAAGTGCCTGGAACGTTGTGAAAATGGCTACAGGGCATGCGTTGAATCAGTGCCTGGGGAAGCTCTAGCTTGACACAAGGCACAGTCCATAAGCCCTAAGAGCAGGGAGCTGTGAAGTCACCTTTGCTACCTGTCATCTCCAGGTCGGGTAGCCCCAGGCATGGGTCAGCTGGACTCAACTGTCTCATTTTAAGACCATGTGTCCAAAGCAGCAGGGGAAGGGCCAGATGAGCAGCAAGTTATCACCTGAGGCAAGTAATCACCATAGACTAGGCCGTGCTGTGGGGCCAGCCATCCTTGCACGCTGTGTGAGCCGTACAGTGTTCCATGTTGTGCAGGCTGTCCCGGCAGCCCACTCTGTCTTGAAGCTTGCATGGCTCCTGAGCTCATCTCCTGGCCTCCTTTTTCAGGGTATGCTCTGCCTCGGTGGTGACATGGAGGTGGTACAGCGGCATGTAAGTGAGGGCAGGATATCCCTGCAAACCCTCCGTCCTCATCCCCAGCATGTGAAGGTCGCTGGCTCCTGGGTAAATTTCCATCAGATGCGGCACTCTCCTGTTGCGACTCAGCATTTCTGACACCCGACTGCAGTTTCTCTTTCTCATTTGATCATTTTCTTGGTAAGGGGAACTAACAGCCGTTACTAGAGTGATTTGGCCACTATCCAACAGTGTGTATATTACTCACACATTTCCCTGCTAGCAAAAGGCTTTTCTTTTTTCACTGTCTGGCTGCAGCCTCTTCCTATCTTCATCATTTGATAACTCAGAAGGTCAGTGCTAAAAGAGAAATCTCAGAGGCTTTTTTTACAACGCAGAGTAAGGGAGGGCCGGGGGGAGGGGAAGGGCGAGAAGGAAGGGAGGGTATGCCCAACTGAATTTACTTTTCACTAGGATTGTCTATGATACAGCTGAAAACACGATCTTGGAAAAATGGGATATTTATAGAAACTGTACTGCCCCAGTTGGGTAAATCTCAAGGTCATCTGATGATCACTGCAAAAGGAATGGCCAGATACTGCTGCTGTTGCCCCAGCATCATGAGACTGTAAGACCTTCAGTTCAGCACTGAAATCTGCATACAAAATGGGATCCTACTCCCTCTCCCTAACAACCATCTCTCCTGAAAACGCATTAAGGAAATACACAGTCCAGCACTGAGGCTGCTCAAAATGCCTGCATGGCTTTTTTTTTCTTTTTTTTTTTTTCTGTGAGAACATTAAGCTATTAACTCTCATTCCCTCGGAGGTAGAGGTCCACAATTCATTTCGCATATAGGGCATCTCAGGAGTCTGCCTGAACAAGCAAAGGACCAAGTGCTGGCCTGAAGCCAGTTCTTTTATTTTTGAGCCCTTCCCATCCCTTGAGGAAATTCTGCATGGAGGTGCTGGATGCCAGAGACACCAGAGAGAAAAGAGGAGCAGAAGATGTGTGTTTTCACTACATCTGTTATATTCCTGCACAAAGACAAGTCCTGACCTCATCGTCAGGTGAACATAATCCTTCACTGCCCTCATGCCCCCAAAAGTATCAGTTGTTGAAGAAATCTGTGGTAACAGGGAAAGGTGAGAGCAAGGTCATGACTGCAGCTGTTTCATTCAGGCCCAGAAAACTGTCCAGGTCTAAAGAGTGAGGGGCCTCCACTAGAGAGAGTGGAGTCAAGGGGGAGCTGTCCTGAGGTAGCTACCAAATTCTGAAAGTTTAACACACTCTCCCCTTCCAAAACATTAAAGGCAAACTAAATGTGACTTCTAGACAACCTTCCTGAATTGCCTTTCCTGAGCACAGAGCAATATCATCCCTAATATTTTCTGTTTCTGACATATCTTTTCTCTAGTGGGGGTGCTTGCAATAGTCCTTAAGTGTTGTGTACAGGGTTAACAGGATAAATTAGAGTAATTATTCATATCTTCAAACATTTATTCTGCTGTGAACCAGAATACTTGACTGCAGTGACAGTATTGTAGCCAACACAATGCAATGCAAAGCTGTAATAAAATCCAAAATCAAGTCAGACTGTGCCACAGTGGTCTGCAATGAATGTGAGAATAATCATGTGGTAACTGCACCAAGGAGCACACAAAACATACAGCGAACGTGAACACTCAGAAGAGTACACCGCATGAAGGGTACATTTTTGCTGTTGCACGACCTTGGGTCAGACTAAGCTAGGCCAAGCAAATACAAGCGTGCCAAGCTGTACTGGAGCGTGTCCTCTGAAACAGTGCGCTCACTCAGGTGAGGCTGTAGGGCGTCTGCAATCACCTGCAGGTCCTCAGCCCTGCAGTAACCCGGGGATACATTTTCTTCTGGGTAGCTGGAAGCTGGTCTGGTTGCCTCCACAGAAATACTAGAAATATTGCCTGCCCATCAGACTGCATTGCAGGTGGATTTAAACCTGGTAAATACTGTCTTAGAGAGGGGTGATTTCTGGTGTAGAACTAGTGAGTAGGTAGCTGACCAAGAATACGCAGCCCAAGGGAAGTTATGGAAAAGCACTGGAAAACTAGCAGTTTTGAACACAGTGGCTAACAACCTGAGCCTGAGCCAGGTTGAATGCCTCATTAAACTCAGGCGATAGGCTTTTGTGGGTCAAGGGGAAATGGATAAGGAAAAATGCTGTGGAAAAGCTTAACTTAATGCCGCAGGTGAAGGTGAACACTGAGTGTGAATGTGCAGTGCTGCACAAAAAGATGTACAAATATGAAAGGGAGATAGTCCAAAGTATTTGGCCTCCAAATTCCCAGATCGAACCTCCCTGCTCTGGGAAGGGGAAATTATATATAGGTTTAAAGGTGGATCCTATGGGAAAGCAGTAGTTGCTTGCCTCTCGGAAGGGTAGAGGCTGTAGGGGGTATGAATTCCTAGTCTAGGATGGTCTGTCTTGCTAGGACTTGTGTGAAATTGAATCCACTCTAGAGGATTCATACCAGAAAGGCTGCAGCTAATACACATGACATTCTGAAGGATTAGAAAGATGATTTTTCATGGGCCAGATTACTTTAGAGACATTGGCACTATCGTATCAAGGTGAATCTTATTATCCATCCAGGAGTATACATGACAAATATGAGAGCACCACTGGGGTATGAAATGTAGAGGCAGCTTACTTACATGGGAAGAGATGGTTAAATGCATCAGTGGGAGAGAAGCCTGTAATTATAGTTTGTCTTGTTAAACTTTAAAAGTTTCGGGCAGAGATTGTCTTTGTCTTGTGTTCAGTGTTGTCTTAGTCATATTTTGGAGAATGTAGGGTAGGCTTTTACTTAGTGAGGCCCAGCTCAGAGACACAAATAATGCATGAAGCACCCAAAACCTGGTTCCTTGTAGGAACTCTACATTGTTTCTTGACAGATTTTTCAACTTTTCATTTGAATCCTCTCAAAAGGGACATACGTTGCCCTGATCTGCTGGCTGCCTAGATGATTAATGCACTGCTGAGGTGCTAGGTGTCTTCAGGTGGCCTCACAGAGGCTTCTGGTAAACAAGAAAAACAAAGCTGTAGCTCAAACATTGTGGAAGTCTTTGTGTGCTCTTTTTTCTCTTATTTATTAACCCTTCTTGTTGAAGAAGAACTGTAATGTAATAATTCTTATGTTTGTGTTCCAACCCATGTAATCGAGGCATGAGCAAAATTATCTTCTTAAGTGTTGTCCTTTGGGTGTAGCACCAACTCCATATTCTCTCTCTCCTGCTGGATGTGGGAGCAAGAATAAGTCCATACATTTTTAACACTGGGACAACCATCCCCAACAGTGCAGAATGCGAAAGGGACCCTGTGCAGAGTGTACAGGTTAGGGCTGTGCCAGGTAAGAGGGAAATAATCTGTTCATTCACTCCCTCTACCACTGTTTTGTGCCTTTTAAATTCTACAAAGTCACAAGAGGTTCCTTCTGTTACGCACATTTTTGAAAGACCTCCAAGCAGAATGACCTCCTTCTCTGTTCCCTTGGTGAGAGGACACCCTTCTGCCTACAGTGAAATGAAGCAAATAATAGCATCTGCTAGTCCAGGGGGCATCTTTCAGCAGTGGAAGCTTACGGGTTTTGCCTGGTATTTTCCCCCTTCCTAAAGCGCATGTTAATGATTTTGACCTTTCCAGTAATTTGATTCCAAAAACAGTGTTGCAGCAGCTGAGCCCTAAGCTGTCATTTTGAAGAGAAGATTATTATCCCTCGGAAATCAAAGCAAAGGGCTGCTTGTTCAAGCCTGTGTGAACATCCCCTCACGTATGGAGATCCTCTTCTCTCATCTCTCTGTGTCCTCAGCTCTGGGCCTGCTGTCAAGAAGCTCCAGTCTGGTTGGCCAGTGGAAGGATAAATCTGCTGCCAATTCTTTGCATCAGTGTAGTATAAAAAAAGCTCTAGGAGAGCCAAAATGGTTGAATATTTTGGGGTGATACCAAAGGAATCCTTGTACACAGCTACCTAGGATAAAGGGGTGGGTGGGTGTGAAAACATTTGTTCATGGTATGCAATAGTTGAGAGGACATTAAGGTTATTTGCAGATAGACCAGAAAGTGCTCCCTGCTTGCCTTAAGCAGAAGCTGGCTGGTGTGAAAGGTCTCTTTCCAGATCTGTGTTCCCTTGGCTCCTCCCACAGTGTGAACAATGGCTAACATTTCTGTGACTCCATGGAGTTTTGATGGAAATCACGGCAATATTTTCAGAGTCCCAGTCTAACACCTGAGCCCCGACAGGATTCTTGCCCTCACTTCTCTGGCATTTTGCATAGTTCTGTAATGCCTCTTACTCACGGCACCGAAATCAGGAGTATGTCCATGTAGTGAAGAACTACTGAAATTCGGAATCAAATCCAAACCTCCCTTTTGTTCACTCTTGAAAACCTTTTCATTCATGTTTGAATTTGCAACTTTTTTTTAATGTGATCTGCGGACAGCGTGCACTATTGGTGGGAACAATAAGGTCACAGCTTTATTTTTAACTTCTTGCTTTCGCATTGCAAAAATCAAGTTACTGTGGAGAAAGAAAGCCCAGTTGGATGCTTCACGAGACCAACACGAGCATCTGCCTTCAGCTTGGCTGTTCCATCCCCTTTTCTCCTGGTCCTCTTCCTCCTGTTCCCTAAATGCTTGTTAAGAACAACAATTGGAAAAGCAGGTGTGTAAAAAAGCAAAAGAAGTAATTTCATCCGTACAAACCCCTAAGCCCATGGCTGTGTTTCTTGTATCAACTGAATAGAAAGCTGCTATCCTCAGAAAACAGATAATAAAAATCATTTGGGAGGCTCACTGCTCCGTGCAGAGCAATGTCTGTTCTCACTGCAGTTTCTGGTTGCTCCTTTATGGAAAGTGTCCTTTCTGCTGTGCATGACAGAGGTGGTTCTCCCAGGTTTGATGGAGCATTCACAGGCACTTGCAAGAAGCCACAGAGCCTTGTCACGGGGCAGGTACACTGGGGAATGGTCATAAGAGGACTATTCAGATATTTTTGTGTCATATTCAGAGAGGGGATTTTACCTGGGTAACTGAAAAGTAAGGGTAAACCACTTTGCAGTGAGTTTATATATATGTATGCAACTAGGCCTTGAAAGTGGTAGGTGTGCATGTCTTGCATGTCTGCACCATCTGCCTTCTCTGGGCCATAATCACCTTTTCTGAGAGGTTGTATCAGCCACTACTACTGTCTGTAATAATCATAGTAGCACTGACTGCACTGTTCATTTATTCATACAACCGTCATCTCCCCTGGTGAAAGCTGCCTCCCTTAAGGCTACAGACTTGAAAGCAGACCCACCTGCAGACTGCCGTGCCGGCAGCTGTAGAGCAGGCGGAGAAGCCAGGACCGGAAAAACAGTCATGCATTGCAAAGCCACTACCGGGCTCTGTTTCACAGGTGAAGAGACTGAAACAGGTGGAGGTGAATTGCTCAGAGCGGTATGAGTAATATCACTGGCAATGCCCAGTCTTGAAAGTAAGCCTGCCTTAGGCCAGGTTCTGTGCAATGTGGAATAAACTGGTTGCAGCACCCCTGGGCTCCCCGCTTCTGTCCCAGGAAGACTCACTGCAGACAGCTGGCGCAGCCAACACTGTGGCTGCACCACTGTGTTGGCTCTGATCCAACAATACTGCTGGGGAACCCTCCCCTTTCTTTCTCCTGAGGGCGTCTATGGTGAGAAAATAGCAGACTAATCTTTACACAATAGGTGCTCTTTCTTAAATTAAAATAATCCCTTCTGGGTCTTGGTCCTGTTCAGCTCAATCTTCCCTTTTTGGGCATGTGATGTAGTTGGGTGACTGAATATTTTATAGGTACCACCTGGCAGGAGCAGAGACACTAACATTTAAAAAGTCAGTAAGGGTGAAACAAAGGCTTTGCTGTTTGCTGATGCTCCAAGAACAGGCTGCACTGAGAGCAAGCAAACATTCTTTTTCCCCTCTTGCCCTTAACCCTTTGGTACCCCCTCCCAATCCTCTCCAGTCTGCAATTTCCACTTTTTTCTTCCCTCCTTCACTCGCTACAATTAGCTGCCTCACAGGAGTGTGAAGCTCAGGCTCTCCATGTCCTGATTGCACAGAGGTTTCACTAGACTATGGGCAAAAGTTGAATCTGGCACCTTTTTTGCAGTAGAGTCTATTGCAGTGTGATGAATTGGGACTCTCCCCAACATCTTCTAACAGGGAGCCTGGGGTAGACCAATCTGCCTCATCCCTAGAACTCTGTGTAACTCTTTTCTGCCCAATTACTTCCTTCGATTTGCCTTGGTCTAAGCATCCGCTAGACCCCTGTCTCTGAATAAAGAGTATTCTCACCCATGAGCCCTGTTTTGGACTTTGACCTTCCTCCTTCGACCTCCAGCTTGGCCGGGTCCTGAGCTTGAGGAGTCTGGCCAGGTAGGCATTCCAGTCTGGAGGGAGAGTGAGGGCTGTAAAGGAAAGACATGATGGAAATCACCCCAAACAATAGTTTTGGCAGCAGTTTAATTACCCATGATGTGATGTGTACCCGTACTGGGCCACATCTAATCTGCCAGTTCTTCTTGTCTTTCAGGAAAAATGATGGGGTGGAAAAGTGCCGAACAGATTGGCTTGTGTTGGGGCTAGGACTCTTATGGCTCGTATGGGTCTTTTATGGCTCATATGGCTGTCAGGCTGAACCTGAAAAACAAAGAGGTTTCTAAAGATCTCTTCTCAGATTGCTAACTAGCAATCCAGTGTTAACTGTATATTGCTCACGTCTCCAGAAAAGATATTTAGAAGGAAGAGGAAGCTGCACATTTCTGGAGCTAGGTGTATTGGAAAGGATAAATAGCTCCATCCCATAGTAACACTAGTCAGTCAGGCGTGTGCTGTGTCACTCGGTGGAGGAGTGCCTGCTCCACTGCACAGCATCTCTGCTGTCTCTGACAGTAGCTTCAGTCCTGTATTCCTCACTTATCTTCCCATCATGACTCTCCTCTGCACCTCCCATCCTTCAGTATCAGGCTGCTCCCTGCTCCTGGCTTAGAGATCAGCACTGGGAGTACATCGCCTTTCTCGACTGTGCTGTGCTTTTTATGCCTCTGTCCTTTTTGCAGTCTCACATGCTGACCACTTTCACACTTCTAATCTCCTTTATTTCTTCCCTCCCCTCTTCTGCCCCTGATGTTTTCAGCCTTATAGTAGTATTTGGCACTTCTTTGAAAGACATTTTTAAGCCATAATTATATTTTCTTCAGGTTTTTATAGTTTTAGCCATCTCACAATGCCAGTGGGGAAAGTGAAGCTAGCACACTTAGGGATCATCCCAGAAAATGTTCATGTCAAAATCGGAAGCAGACTTCAAGGTATCTCACTCTCACTGTATGGTTCTGGCTCTCTTGCAGGGTATGGGCACCGCACTCAGCTCCAAGCAGCTCACGAGGTGGCAGTTCCTGCCATGACAGATCAGCCAGTGGGATGGGCTGTGCCAGCCCCTCATAGTGTGCTCCAGTGCAAAGGCAGCCGGGAAGCCAGGCTGGTGAGCTTTGTACAGGTAGGTGAGAGTCATTCGCAGAATCTCATGCCCATCCCAGTTTCGGGGGTACCAGCAAGCAGCTGGCTCTGCAGGAATATTCTAAATTTTTTCCAGATGCTTGAAACATGTCCCTGAAAGCCACAGACTAGGCAAGAGGGAAGGATGTGATAAATTGGATGATAGATCTTTTATTTGCCCCTTCTGACCTGTATGATACTATCATTATCTGATACTGTGCTTTCAGAGCACGAGCAGACCTTGTGTCAGCCTCGACACAGGGGTGAGTGTAGCTTGGCTACCTGGAAATACATATGCGCTTTGGATTATTGTGGGGTGTGTAACAGAAGGGAATAAAACTAAACATTTCTCCCATTTATGGAGGGTAGCCTATGTGTCTGCTGTATATTGTTCCTCCTTGGACAGAGCTGTTGGATGGCTGTCAGCACACTGAAGGCTTTTAAATATAATAGAATCCAACCTAAACTTCCCTCATCTGGTCTGGATAATCTGACTGATCTCACCATTCCTGCCGAACAATGGAAAATTGCCTGAATATTTAAACATGTATTGTTCTTAGGGAAACAAAATGTTCAGCTAGTTTGGTTGCCTTAGCAACATCCACTTCTAAAAATACAAAAGAGACAATTTACAAAATAAGCGAACGTGTAGAACAGGCAAGGAGAGAAAATGCTTCTTTCTCCCTGACCCAGAGCAACTGGGTTGTGGGTATGTAATGCTTTTATTTAAATCTCAGTGCAGGATTTAGGGCATATCTTCATACACTTGTTGCACGAGTTTAATTTTTAATAGTTTAGAACGTGACTAATGGTAAACCCATGCAAGACCCTGTGACATCTCTTTTATATTGGCTCCTAATTGGTGCTGTCGATGGTACGTTTAGAGTGATGTGAGCCCAGAAAGCACAGATTGCACCAGAAGTAAGCAGCAGGTCACAGCGATGGTTGCTGTGTGTTGGTGGGCAAAGGGGCTAAATCTGTAAGGATTAATGAAGAATGATCAAAGGCCAACCTGAGATAGACCTTTTGAAGGCAAGTAAAAGAAACAACAGATTCCTTTGTGACATGATGTGGAAAGGACCTGTGCATGCTTGAGGAAAGTAATGAGGGGATCATAGGTGTGACCCAAGGACAGCATGAATTAAACGAGTAGCACTTCAGCTTTCAGTAATTCTGACAATGGAGAACACAGGGCAAGCGCTGTGTATATAGAAAAGGAAATGACTGCATTCAAGATGAAACAAGAACGTAAGCATCTTGATCAGCTCCAGTCACAGGGACCAGAATATCTCAGAATATTGAGATAGCTGGCATATGAAATGGCAAGTCTTCCAGGGCGGATTTTTAATTAATCTATCAAGTTGGTGGTGGCACTGTCTGACTGCAGAATAACAGATGCAGTACTTCTGTTATCTCTAAGAAAAGGAAAAGGGTGTAATCTAGGGAAATGCAGACCCATTTTTTTGACCGCCTCAGTGCATACAGCTTTAGAGCCAATCTGTAGGAGGGAATAATAAAAAACCACAGAGGCAAATGAACAGTGAGGTACAATGCAATATTAGTTTGTCAAAGGTAGAGCATGCCAAAATAACTCAATATTTCTCTTTGATAAGACAACTATTTTGGATACGGGAAATGATAGAGATCTTATCTGTCCAGACTACAGTAAAGTACTTGACACACTGCCGTATGTGAAACTAATAGCTAAAATAGAAGTTATAAAAAAGTTAGAAGGCAAATAAAGAGCTGGCTGATGGGGACATGTAGGTTGTATGGAACAGGAAGGTATTGGGTTGCAAGAAGGGAATTCGGTAACTGGCTTTGCTAGTGCATTAGCTTTAATATGCAGAAATGTATCAGCATCCATAACAGCAACACTGTGGTGGCTCCACAGCTGGAAATGACAGAGAAGGACAAAAGCTTGCACTTAGTAATATATTGCACTGTCATCACATGGTGACTGTGAGCCTCAAAATGTTGCAATTGTGAAAAGGCAAACAATACCCTACAGCATACCCAGACAGAGGAGGAAGAGTGGATAGTGGTATGCAGGACTCAGGAGAGATCTCATCTGAGAAATGGAGTGCAATTCTTGTTGCGTACTTACTAGAAATATGTATTCCAATGGGAACAGGTGAAGAGAAGAGCGAGCAGATGATACCAGGAGCAGGGAGACTCCTAGCCTATACAGAAAGACTATGAGAGACTGGCATTTACAGCCAGCAAAGTGAAGGATGCCTCTCTATAAGTGTACCAGGGCGTAAAAATCAGAAGAAGAGGAAGTTAAAGCTGAAGGACAATTGTATCCCAAGAACAAGTGGATATAAACTGACCATAAAGGAATTTAGTCTGGAAATTAGAGAAAGATTCTAGCCATCACAGCAACTAGGTTCAGGAACAGCCTCTAATGGGAGAGGTGAGGAAAGGAGGTCAGCATGCTTTAAGAGGATTTCACTCAAATGAAAGACATTTTGTGCTGTGGCTTCCTGTGATAGCACTCAGTGACCGAGAGGTTTCTAAGGCTTTATTTGCCTAACCACAAATCAATTTGATGGCATCCATAGCCAAGAGGTTTCCACTCTACCTAAACTTAGGTCTATACTTTCAGCCATACCAGTACAACTCAGGATGCAAAACAATGATTCACTGGAAAACACTTGGTGGGGAGAGAATGACAGCAGGGAAAGGAAAATACTATTTCAGCAGAAAGCCCTTATCCTCCCCTGGTACTGAGGGACACAAGGTAACACCTCATTTGCAAATTGGGGATACAGCCCTGTGATGCTGATAGCAACAGATGAGCCAGAACAGCTTCCTAAAAGTATAGTAACTGCATACACTGTGTATAGACCCATCGTGGATGCAGACAGAAATGGCCCCAACTCTCTCTCAGTCTGTTTCTGTTTGCTTTCCACCACGAACTGTGACTTTGTTGAGGCTGTTCAGATGAAAGCCTTCTTTGTTCTGCATGTTGTTCAGACTGTTTTTTATCACTTACAAGGTGGTTGCCATGTGTATTTATACTCCTCATGTCATTTTGTGACAGTTCCTCTCACAGAAGCTTTTTACAGAAGAGGAACTGATGTTCAAGGCAATGGGATGACTTGCCTGAAGTCACTTGGGAAGTCCATAGCAGAACAAATTGTGCACCAAATCCCTACTCCCTGCCTAACCACAAAGCCAGGGTCTCTACTACCCTTTCTTGTTTCATTTTCCCCTTCCATTTCAGTCGGCTTCTGTCAAGCTCACTCATGTTCTCTTCACTCCCTTCTTCTCCTTGGCAGCTGAAGCATGTGGCTCGGATGCCCTGCTGCAAGCCTCTGCCCTCTGATTTTTCATGGTTTTCCATCTGCTCCATCCATTGCTCTCACGGCTCTCACGGTTGTAGATCACCACAGCAACAGCACAGAGGTGGTTAGGATAAGCATAAAAGAAAGGAGTTATTGTGACTTCAGCCGAGGCAATATGCATGTACAAATGGGAAGCAGGGCTTTGGGAGAGCCCTGGCAGGTTTCTTGGTTTATACAGTGGATAGAAGCTAATATGATGGACTTGCCAGATCTTGCTCATCAAGGGTAAAACTCATGCAATTTATTCCCACCTTGTGCTCCCCTCAGCAGGCAAGTTTTGCTCTGTGTTTTCTCTGCAGCATTGCAGTCTCTGTCTCCCCCGTGCCCCCTCTCCCATGCCAGGCACAGCTGGTGAGTGTGATCCACTAAAAGACCATCTGGGGAACAGGGGTGCCACAGAGCAGGACACAGACCTCTCATGCTCAGTGGCTCCCAGACATGACAGTGACATGATGCGACAGTGACTTACAGTCATGTGAGCCAGTTGGCCACGTGCATCTCCCATCAATGTAGAGCAGGGAAGAGAAAAAGGGTTGGCATAGAAGAAGGCAAAGGCAGTGGATACAGCAGTTGCTATGCAAGACTGTTGAAATGTTCTGAGATGACTGTTCTGGGGGGATCTATAATGCAAGGAAACTCACGTATGTGTATCCTTCAACAGGCAGAGTGAGCTGCAGCTCATCCCTACATGTGCTTTCATTTGGAAAAACAGCTAATTACATATCATTCACACTCTCCTGTAATTATTCTGTCTCCAGAAACAAAATTTATGTGCAGTGTTGAAAGGGTCTGTCAATGCCACTGCAGCCCTTTGGGTGAGCGAGCTTGTGCAAGCCTGGTGTTTTGAGTAGGGAGAGTTTCTCTGAAGTATCAGAACTTCTATGTGTTTAAGTTGTGATGAGAATGGAGACCTTTCTCATCATATGTGTGTCTTTCCAAACAGGGAGTCTCAAAAGCAACTGTGATATGGTGAACATCACATCTGACTATACAGCCAGTTACAGAGATTCTTGCCTTTCACAGTCTTCCTGTCACTGTCCCATTTATATGGATGCAACTTTTGGTGCAATTGCAGCAATTGCTTATGAGGGAAATGACTTAGTTATGTATAAATGTGTTTGGTGCCGTAAGTGTCTTGAGAAATTATTAATCATAATGGACCAGATCTTCAGATGAATCCAGTTAATATTTGCCTCAGAGAAAAGTGTGCAGGGCAAGATGACAAAAGCTGACATTTTACCCAGCTAACCCTCACCGTGCAGAGAGATTAAAATGGATCCAAAGAGAACGTTATCAAAAGGAGTTTAGGGTTTGCTCTACCTATTCCACAGGTATGTGTCCCTTAGAGACTGCTATAGTGGCAAGAGATTTATATGTGCTCTCCCCTATCTGCTCCTAAATAACAAGAGAAGCAAGAGACGTAACGCTGGGTGTTTCATGTCAGTGCTTATGAACTTGTCCAAAGACCACAGGTGCTTGGTAAGACATTCAAGGTTTTCTACAAAATGCTGTAAAAATACACACTGAAAGAAAACACACATCTACATTCCTGCTTGCAAGTAACAACAAAAAGGAGAGGGAGAAAGTAAATGCTATTTTATTTATATAAACAGAAGGAGGAAAAAATAAAGGCATATACAAAATTTAGTTTAATTTTTAATTGATTATAAAGGAAAAGCAGTGAACTGTGTCTCTTTTTTTCATAAAGACTGGATTTCTAAGAAACACTGCTGTACTCTGCCTCAGTGCAATCCTTTTGACTAGCTTTCTGCCTGCTTTGTATCACAGACTCTCTGACAAAGCTCGGGCTGCAGATCTGTCCCACTCTCTCCCTTTTCTCTCCATCCCCTCTCCCAGCTAAGGAGCTCACACACTATGGTGAAGACTTGGCTCAGATTTCACTATCTCCACTACTGCGCCTCAGTCTTACCCCCTGGATAGTTATCACTTCCTTTATTGGCAAGATAATTAAAGGGAAGCCTACTTCATACCTGCATTCACCTGCTCCTCTGCCAAGCTTCATGCAAAGCTTTCTGCTTTGTTCAGGATTCTTCTTCTTCTTCTCCATTAGCCAAATTACTGATGTAGGGTCATCTCCTTTTCTCTGAGGCATCACATCATAATAGCAAGAGATTCTAACCTGGTGGTGCAGTGGTCGAAAGCGGTGATCCCGTGACATGATCCTCTCTCCCTTGCATGTGTATTCCTGCTCGGCCTCTTTCATCAGGCTGCCTAGCTGTCACATCCTCTTCTCTGTCAGTCATTTCCAGCTGCCGGTTTCCTGCTACCCCTTTTCTGACCTGTGATTAAAGCAGCTGTGGGAGTTCACTGGTTCTGGGGACTGTCATCACAGGCTTTATGTGGTGATGTGGCAATGCATCACCTTACAGCATGGGGACACAACATAAGAAAGGGGAAGGGAACAAGCAGTGAACTAAACTCCAGCAAAGGTTGTGTCTGCTCGAGGACACAGTGGTAGGCAGCCGCAACATCTGTATGTGTTTGTCTGTAGTTACATCTGGCTTCTCTGTTGTGCTCTCCTACACTGCTTTCCACCACGTGGAAGAATCTGCAAGGATAAAAGCTAATCTCAGTAAGGATACCCCAGGATTTCTCTCTGTCAATTACAAAACCTAGCCAGCTCATCTGTCACCAGCTTTTTGCTTGTAGCTTTGTTCGCAATTACTGATCCGTTCCTAAAACTGGGGGCAGATATGAGTAAGACAGCAATAATAATTTACTCCTCTTCCCCCTGAGGAAGGAAAAATAGTCACGAACTTGGAGATCCAACTGGGCAAGGCCAGGAGCTGAGTGGGGCTCCCTGTTGAAGAAAGACTGACTTGCTCTGTGGCTGCTTCTGCTCTCTCACTGTCGGAAAATGTCTGGAGACGAGGAACATCCCTGCAGGCAGACACTAGTTCCTCCTATTGTTTCTGCTGCACAGCCTCTGCCTGGGACCTGGTAGGACTGTGAAGCAAAACTTCCATTACAGTAGAAGTGTGGATCATGAAACTTGGTCTTGAATGGGCTGGTGCCTATCCTCATGCAGAAAAATCTTTGTTTCAAGGTATTTATGAAATGGTTCCCAGTATCGCATGGAGGAACAGGTTAACCTGTGCTTGTTCAGTGTATCTGTCTGGAGCCAAAAACTCATCCCAAGGTTTTGGAGATTTTGGAGATGGGGTGTATGATGCAACTAGAGGTTTATACTTTCTAGCTAGCAGACGTTTTCCTCATAAACAGGTCTAGATGGCATTGAAGTAGATGACACACCACCATGTACATCCACCATGCTGAGACTACGAATAAAACAGTTCCTGCAGGCTTACAAGCACAGAAGATCTCCACAGCCAGATCCAGACTCCATGAAGTCTTTCTCTGTCTTGGATTTCAATAGAACCAGGATTTTGCCTCCACATTTATTTTCATCAGAATAACTTTTTTTAATCCTTCACACTGCTCCTTAGCCAGCATGCATCCCAAACCATCTATCTGCCCAGTGCCTATTTCCCATTTAAATCCCTGGCCATCTTCTGCAAAGAATTGCTTCATATGAGTTACTGCTTTTTCATTATGCTGTTATTTTGGATATGTGTAAGGCCTCCCATAATCTGTCTGGCTATGCTATACCAGCCTAAACTGGGTCACTGTTTGTCTTGCAATTCCTCTCCCATGTTGTGCCCCAGTGATTTCCTTAGATCTCCATTCCCTCTGCAGTGAGATTCCAGGTTTCTAAGGGGAACCCATCTAGAGGCACTAAACTCAACAAGATTATGCCTACCAGAAAGCTCCAGCTCACGTCTGCCTCTCAATGGTGAGCACCCCCCATCCTTTGATGCCCCAGCTGATGTCCCCACAACTGTGTGTGCCCACGGAGGCATCCCACGGAGGCATCCCAACCAACCCTTTGCATTCTTTCCAGAAAATCTGGCTGGATCACAGCACTGCAGTGGGCACAAGAAAAGCTGCCCTGAAGCTTGCCTTTAAAGCCGTGAACTGATGACGTTGTCAGCACATAGTGTTCATTCCCAAGTCATGAAGTTTATTCTGGGACCACTTGAGAGCTTCAAAGGTCCGTCCCCTTGCCAGGAAAATATCCGTGCTGTTGAGCTCTCCTTCAGATTCTCTCCACATGCCATAAAGGAAATGTTCAGAAACTTAATCTGAGGGGGATCGGGCTGTGAATTCTCCTTGTCTCCGTCAACTTCATGAGGCATGAAATCTGAGGGTGCTGTAGGAATCAGGCGGCCTTTTTAATGCACACCAGCTGTGTCACGTGCCTCCAGCAGGGAGGCAAGCTCTCATGTGTCCCTGTTGCTTCAGACTCTGCTCTTGCTGGTACCCTGCTCGCTTAGAAGGACCCTATTGCCTGTAGGTAGGACCACTGCTAGGTAAGCAAATAGGAATGACATGTTCTTCCCTTGGGATAAGAGTGAGAGATGAAGGATGGTCTTGTGACTGAGGCACTGAGCTGTGACTCAGAAAAATGAAAATTTCTGTTCTCATCTCTGTTGCTCAATTCTTGAGTGACCTTGACAAGTCACAGTTACTGTTTCGGTTCCTATCTATGATCTGGGGAAGATAATGCTTCCTTTTTCCTTTGCCTAACCTGTGTCAGTCCCCAACTTTTTGTGCCACAGTCTGTCCTCAACTGTGTGTTTGTGTGTCATCCAGCACAGTTAGCTCTTCTCTTTGGGTAAGCCTTTAGGTGCTATTATGATATCCCTAAGTAGGAACAGGAGTGGCGCCTAGGGCGTGCGTGGGCAAAGCACTGATCCTGACACCTTCTTGCTGGTCCTGTTTTCTTGGCACATTTTGACTCAGCAAAGGCTGTCACAGTCTCTTGAGCATGAACCCCTTGGTCTGAGCTACAAATAACTACCACAGCCTCAAATGGATAAACACCAGATGCTAAACATTCACTGTCAGATGCTGCATTGTAAGTGAAGGCAGATAGTTAACCTACTTTGGGTACTTCATCCAGGTTGTCAAGATGTGCCCTCAGTTCTGCTGACACAGACTTGAGGAGATAGGCTAAATCAAGCTACATAACCCTCATGACAGAGAGCTTATGTGCCATCATTTGGAAGGCTGCAGAAGTGCCAAATGCCTAACCGTGTTTGGAAAGGAGATGACTGCAGCAAAGCAATGGCTGTTTTGGAAATTATATGTAAAATGCCTATGATTGTATAGGGGGATGTCTAAAACATGGAAGCCACTTCTGCAAGACAGAGAGCACGCAGAAATCATGTGGGAGATGAAGGGAGAATATGTGCCTGTGTGGAAGAGACATTTCCTCAGTAGAACATACTTGTTGGTAGGCTCTTTTCTTGGGCCATATGATCTTAAGTTAAGTCAGCTATTGAGAATGACTCGATGCTGCCAGAAATCAACAGGAGGGTAAAGCCCTGTATAAACGGCCACCAGTAAAAAATAGTTTAAGGACGTGATCACGTAAGATCCTGCTTCAGAATCCAAAGCTGGGTCCACTCTCCTACACCCCGAGCAGAACAAGAGTTTTGGGGTGGGACAAGGTGAATTATGAGGGAAAAATTGACGGAGGGCAACAGAGAAGGATCTTGTGAAAAAAAATGGATGGGAAAAAGGCATAGGGACAAGGAGGTTTGAGAGAACAGGGTGAAGGAATGAAACGGGATAGTTAGTGAGTGATTGGGAAAGAAAAAGAAAAGACGAAAGAAAAACGGGAGGAGGTGAAAGGACAGAAGATTTAAAGTGGGCATGTGGTGATGCATTTGTTGAGCAGGGTGTACCTTGGAGCACACCTTGAATGATGTATCTGTGGCCCTCCTGGTAGCACTTGGAGAGGAACGTCACACTTTCCTCTTGCCTTTTGATCTGGATGGGGAGAACGATATTACTAAGGCTCAGACCTCTTCTTTAGGATCCCTGAGTATCAGAGCAAGCTAAAACCAAACTGTTTTCCAAACACACTTATAAAGAGTGACATTTTTTCAATGCCCAGGATTCCTTAAAATCCTGTCTCTGATTTGAATAATCCCTATAGTTTGAATAATCCTATGTGATTTCAGGCACACCTTGTTGACAGCGAAGGCAGATATAGGGAATGAGACAGTTTTACAGAGATATCCTAGGCCCTGAAGAACAAGGTCTTCTTTCATCAGGAAATAGCTTTACAGGCTCTTCCTGTTATTTTGATAGGCCAGTTTGAGACTCAGTGCTGGATTAGATCTAGTATGAAGCTATCTTTGTTTCAGCCTTTCTCCCAGACTGGCCATCACTGATTCCTCAAGAGCTCGCTATGGCAGTTACCGCCAGCTTTCCTTATTTTATTGGAAGTTTCTCAGCAGTCAGAGGTTTTGTGTCAGAGCTGTGGGCTTAACCAAGGGTCAGTTTTCTTTTTATTTATTTAGAGTATGTTTCCCTGATGGCTGCTGAGAATAGCTTTAAAATGTGAAAGTTAGAGGTTTAAAAACTTGAAAAAAAAATCCTGATTATGAAAAAATAGTTTTTACACAAATGTCATCATTACTAGTTGCCTCATTTGTGATTTTTTTAACAGATTTAATTTTTCAGAGATTCTGAAAAGGGAAAATGAGATGGTAGCCAGTATATTTGTGTAATAAATTTTCTGCAGTATTTTAATATAGTTTAGGCAAGAAAGGTGCGATACAAACTGTCAGGTTAATTTCTTTCAGTGTATTTTCTTCCCAAAAGTTGTTCCCTTTGAAGCAGAGTGTCCGAAACAAGTGCAAAACTTCACAAAAGTAACTCACTAATGGAAGTGAAGCTGAGGGCTTCTTAGCATTAGGCAAACTACATAGGTAAAAACTAGATTATAAAGCTGTCACAATGGTTCACATCGGGATTGCGCATGTGTTCTGGCATTTCCCTCGGCGCACCTCCACATTTAAACAAGCCTTAAAACATTGTGGTATGCTGCAACAGTGTGTCAGAAATTGTGCTGCGGAGCCCTGGGAGTCACCTTTGCCTCTGATTCCTGCAGAGTCCCCTGGTAACGCGCAACAACATTGCCCGACACATGCAGGCGTTTTGCTTGACCTTCCAGACAAGCAACAATGCCCAACCCCAATTCCTTAATTTAATCTTTGACTGCGGTAGTAAAACCAATCAGACCCTAAAATTACTTCCTTGGCTAAATTAGCAACTTCTGTTTACTGTTGCTTTTACCACAACATAATTCATTAATAACTCTTAAGAGCCTTCTCTGTCAAAGCACCCCACTGGCTAATACAGGCTACACCACAGACGGATTATGGAAATACAATTGCAGAACAACAGTCGTGCACATAGTTTGAGTCCCGGCTCTATCCACTGTGCCTAGTGTATCTAGTCTGCAAATCTAGACAGCATCTAGGCACTCTCATGGTCTTACCCCACATACACATCAGCAGTCCCACCGAGCCCCCAGGAATGGCCAGCTGATGGCTTCTCACCTGCCTGCAACCTGCCAGCAGCCCAGGGGTAGTTCTCCTGTTGATGCTATGGTGCTCGGCCATGAGCCCTGGGGCAAGAGTGAAGTGCTGTCGGACGTGTTGGGGGGCTGCTCAGTAGTGGAGGCATGGAGCTGGGGCATTGTGGTGCTGGAGCACTTAGCCCAGCAGAGTCTTTCTTATTTTGCTAACACAATCAGGAAAGGTTAGCTGCCCTTGATGCAAGGGCAAGTTGACTGCTGTGTAACTATTTCCCCTGCATGTAGGTTCTCAAAGACTCCTCTTCCTCTTCTATCTGGTTCCTGATAAAAACATACCAGCCTCTGAATGCAAGGCTGATGAGACTTGGTGCTTTCTCCTTCCCTGTAACACGAAGTGTATGGTAATATAAGCAATAGAAGGGACTGCCCAGAACAGCAGGGGTGCAAAAATAATCTTTCCTGTGTGACTGTTTTCCCTGTGACCCTCTCCTCTTCCACAATTTAGTCAGGACAGTGATCTCTCTTGTTTCACTGCTTGTGCAGAGGCCACTGTAGATGGTCAGGCACCACATCAAATCCTCCACATCTACCAAGAACCCATAGCCAGTGTGGCTGTGCAGTCTGCAAAACTAGAAGTTAAACCCACTGGGCAGCAAAAGTAGATATAGTTCCTCAGCTAAAAGACTAGACTCACTAGCAAGGAAGAACTGAAAGATTATTGAAATTGAGAGCATTCATCTTCAAAGTCATGTCCATATATCAAACCCTTATATATATGTATGCCATGTGCAAGTATGTGTCCTACAGCACACAATCACTTGCGTGTAGATGCACACATAAACATAACTATTGTGAAGTGGCATGCAGTTGTGGGCAAAACCAGTCTTGGCTTGGGGAATTTAACAACAAATATTGCCAGTTAACATAAACTTTTAATTACTGTTTCTGGAATTGAGAAATAAAGAAGATAAATAAAGAACACACCACAGCTTCCCTCTGGATACCCCTCCTCCTCCTTGCTGGTCTCCAGTCCCCTAGCCACATGCTATGCTCAGTCCCCTTGGTGAGGCAAGGGGTGGCACAAGAGGTTGGAGTTGGTGTATTGTGATTCCTTTGCTTTTGCTGCTCCTTGTTTCTTATTCGACTGCTCCAGCATGGGTTTCTCTATGGGCTGCAGTCCCTTCAGAGGCATGTCTTCTCTTGTGCCTCCTTTTCCTCTGGCACGTATCTTGCTCTATCGGATGTCTTGTGCTTCTGGATGGGTGTCTCCTGTTATACCTTTACTTGTGCCTCTTTCTCTCTTTCTGCTATCTCCTGCTCCAGCAGCAGCTAATGCCCTTTCTTAAATATATTTTCACAGAGGCTCCATATCCTCTTCTGACTAGCTGAGACATTGGGACGTGGTGGGTTGGTGTTCCCCATTGATGAGTTGGCTGGACCTAGCTGGGACTGGCACTGGGCAGTCCCTGATCTTGTCCCACACAGGGCACCCTGCAGCCTCCACCCCACCCCATATGCAATACATATGCACTCAAAAAAGTATTTATACCATGCTAGAATATATGCAGGTCAACAAAGAAGTTTCGTGGGAGTCTTTCTCCTTCAACCCGTGGATGAAGTACTCTTCCAAGGAAACTTAAGGCCCCCAGTTTACAATTCCTCTGTGAGCTGTCTTCATAATTCAGCATATTGAGTTTAATGTATGTCTTGGAGCTGGCTGAAGGAGGTGCATGAAGGACCTGGCTGACTGGTGACCTCTTAGACAGGGAGGTCCCTTGTGACAAAGCACATGGATGCTCCACTTTGCCAGCTGAAGTTTGAGGGGTTTGTCCATTGGACACTATACCTCAGGCTAGCTGGCACCATGTGCAGTCTCCATCACAACAGCATCCATACAAGCTGTAGTCAGGACCAAGCGGTCATACTAGTGGCTTCTTTCCACACCACACAGGCTGCAGTGCAGTAATAACAGCATCTCTCTCATTTCACATTGCCTCCAGCCTTAGTAGGAGGATCGCCAGCAGAGAACAACATGGTAAAAAAAAGGCTCTACCAGTGGGACAAAGCTGATTTATGGCCTAAAGGGGATATAAGGACAGATCTGAATGGTCATCTTGGTATGTGCTCAACTCAGGCCCTACAGCCATCCACACTACTTCCCTGCTGGTGCTCATCTGGGCCCATTCTGGTGTTTTTCTGGCTCCCCTTGGTGCACTTGAGGACTGCCACCACAGACAGTGCAGGGTGGCCTGAAAGAAGAGGGAGGAGTGCAACCATCCAAGTCTGGAAAGAGAGAGACAGCAACAGCATCTGGTGGGAATACAGAAGCCTCAGTAAAGAGAGAGAAGGCACAAAGAAATTGGCAGTCCTACGGTGCAGAGCTGAAGCTTTTGGAACCTAGGGTTTATGATGTCCCACCAGTTATGAGAAAGGTGGACTCTTTTAATCATTTTGTTGTTCCTACATAGACTGTATATTATGACAAGACTTTCTTGGCAGTGGATTTGCATGAATAATGTGGCTGTACTGTACCCAAGTAAATCATATGTTATTCTCAAGCATTCCCAGTTGTTGTTTGGGCAGTCCTGGAGTCTTAAAATGCTGCCTGCCCATCAAAAGTTTGAATTTGGTAATCAAAAGGAAGTGATGCGTTCCCTGTAGGGTGGGAAACCCTGTTCAGGAGTGTTTGCACAAAACAAACTCCACCCACTGTGGAGCTGTGTTGAACAGTAGCTGTTGGGTACTCTGTGACACCATGACATCCCAAATCCTTTCAGGAAAGGGAAAACAGTCAAGCAGATGCTGCTAGGACATTCACGGTGGCAGGAAGTACTAGGAATTTTGATTGAGGTACACCATTTCCAACAGTTACCCTCTAGAAAAGGCATCTCTACAGAGTTGGTCTGTTGTTGCTTTTCAGTGTGTCAGAGAGTATCTTCAGAATTGCAAGACTGCATGATACCATGTGAGGGTATTGGACCAACCTTTAAGCAGGGTTTTCTTTAAGGTTTCCCATCCAAGTACTCACAGATGTAATTCAATAAGAATGAACGAGCAAGACCCCCAAAAAGTGGAATAAATAAGTATTAATTTAAGTTGGTGAGAGAATAATGAAACAAAACATGCCGAGCTCTTTATTTCTAAAAACTTCGTCAGAGAAACCAGTCACCAGGCAGCAAACACCTCATAAGCTGAGAATCTCTAGAAAGGGAATAATGGTGTAAAACTGTTTTGTAACTAATTAAACGGGAATTTTTATTATTTTTTTTTCAATTTAAGGTTCTGTCATTACTAACAGGAAAAAACAGAGAGGATGCTGTGGTAACTTGAAGCTGCTGGTGTGACTAAGGTAATTAAAGCGGCCCATATGGATTTCAGACCACCCACCTACCCAACCCAGCCCTTAGTCAAGTCAAAACAAAGCATTACATTTTCGAAGAGTTGCAGCTATGGAAAAATATAGGCCTCTAAAAAGCTTGTTATTAGACACTGCCACGATAGTTTTTTGATGAGCATTTCTGTTAATTTGGCAACATAAATAAAACACCAGGGTTTTTATTATGGTGCGTAATGTGAGGTGGAGGCTCTTTGGCAGGTATTCCCCTTCAGGGCTTGTCTCTCAGGCGTAGGAGATGCAGGTGGCAGGGCATGGTGGCATCTTCTCAGGGTTGCCAGTTTTCACACATTCATCTCAGTGAACCAGATTCTCCTCTCTACAATGTGGTAAACCAGGAATAATTTCATAGAAATCACTGGTATAGAGCCAGCGTAAGGTCATCACTGGAATGTGAAGTCACAAGCAGCTTCTCCCTATAGAGTAGCAAGGGACACCCTGCTCCCAGACAACTGAGTTTCTACAGGTGAGCAAAAAAAATCTGTGGCTTAGGACTACTGCTTCTGCGCATTACAGATGGTCCACTGCAAAATTTTCCAGTCCAAGTGATCTAAGAGCCTAACTGCCATTTGCGTGCAAAATTAGGCTCCGTAGCAATTTGTGCCATGCCTACAGTCAGAAGTTCTGCAGCTGTTAGATTTCTTGGTTTGCAAGCAGTGCCTTTATTGTATCACCAAAGATGGTACTTGTCTCCCCAGATGTGGCTTGTTGGCAGAAGTCAAAGTAACCAGTGGAAGGTCAACCATTACTGTCCTCAGAGCCTGATACAGTGCTCTGTGGGATGTCTTTGAAGAGCAATTCTAGAAGCTGTTGTGACACTCACTAAACTGTGGGACCATTGTATCAAATTCCCATGGCTCTATCTTCCACTGTGTGTTTTCCACCTCTTCTAATGTTTCAGCCTCTTTGTAAATCTCCACTGTTTCTTATGTCCCTCCTCAGGATGATAAAGTTCTTAGTTCTGGTGTACAAATGGATCGTGCAGCCTGTGGAGACCAGACACAGGGTTTCAGGAAAATGCCACTACCCAGTGGTTGCCTCTCAAGAGGAGGAGGACAAGGAGAAAGCCTTTGAGGCATTGCTTCATTATAGCAGGCACGCCTGTGTTTTTATGCCTCTGAAGGTCTTGAGGTCCCTGTGCATCTCTGTCCTCACACTTCTGCTGAGGAAGGTCATCCTTTTACCTTCTGCCTTTATGGGATTCCTCTTTTCTTAGCCAGAAACTTTTGGATAGGTTGAGCATTAAGGCACAGTCTATATCAAGCTTGGGTTTTTTTTCAGGTCCAGGTCTGACAAAACTAGGTGGGGAGGTTGTGGATTTCAAGGACACACTTGATAGGAGAGACNGAGAAAGAAAAAGAGACAATAGATATGTTGTTAGATTTATACCAGTAGTCAAGAGGAGAAGTTATTTTTTTGATTCCTAAATCTTTTCTGTAACCTTCTGGGGAGATGCACAGAGGTGTTTTCCCATCTTTGGAATCTCTCAGCTTCAAGTTGTCCTTGTGGTCCTAGCTGTCAGCTTGTGGCAATAAAGCAGGGAAGATTGCTAAGGTGGGTCCCAGCAGAAAAGTGAAGGAATGTGGCAGTAACTGTTGCTCTGGCTGCTGTGGAGAGGTGGCTGTGGCTCACGCATCTCCCCCATGGCTAACGAAGAGCTGGCAGGAGCAGATGCTGCTGAGCTCATCCCAACCCATTTACTGCCCACCTGCTTTCAGCATTTATCCTAGCTGAGCTCCTCCTCAAGGCTGTGGAAAGGACTCCTCAGCAGACAGAGGCAGCAGAAGTGCCATTGCTAGGGCAAGGGTTAAAGGATCAAAGCACGTGGGAGCAGTTTTGAGCCAGTAGGACTGGATTCACTGACTGTCTGTTCCAAAATAATTGATAGCACTGCAAATTAGTGTAATTCTCTCTCTGCTGAGAAGAGATTAGCATCCTCCGCAGGCAGTCAGGTCTTTGAAACCTGATGCAATGCATTCCAGCTTCTCACGACAGAGAAAACACAAGTCCATAAGAGGGTCATGACAGGGCACAGTTTTGGATCTTTTTTCCTAAGATATGTTATTAAGAGCTTTTTATTTCTGTCATTTAACTTGCACATGAGATTCAGAGATGGATATGAAGACATGGATAATGACTCAGGAATGTCAGGCAGGCAGAGCAGAGCAAGTGCTTCAGTGTGAGAGCAGAGAGAGAGAATAGCTGCAGCAAGTACATTTCAAGGTCAGCTTTGTGGAAGAGAAACAAAAGGCTGGAGGCTTTGAAGGCTGGTGGCTCCTGGGTGTAACTCCTGCCTGCTTTTATGAAGTGGGACTGCAGGGAAGAATCCTGCATATTGTGACAATATTTCAGGACGGCGAGTTTTGGGAAGTTCTCCAATACTGTGACAAGCCAAATCTCAAGAACTGTGATGGATGAATCTCCAAGTGTTGGAAATTATGAGGTCTGTCTACGCAGAGAAATTGCAGTGGCTTTAAATATCCTGATGGAGTTAAAGCTCTGTGATCTCTCCTTTACTGTGAATGAACATTACATTTGTATAAAGGTGTATGGTGCCAATACAACCATTTCTGTATGTGAAAAAAAAAAGAAAGAAAAGAAAACATGCTCCCAGCTGAAATAGTTATGCCTGTAGAAAAATGTGGCTTGAAACCACTTAAACAGAATATGTGGATCCTACCAAAGAGCTCCACAAGGCCACATTATAGTCATTAGGAGATGAAGTTTATATCCTTGACTAAGCCTAGGTTTGAGACTGGAGTAAACTGATTCTGTCCCTTCTCCTGGCTTCTGCTACAGCTGCAGAGGCAACTGGCATGAAAGAGGGAGCATTTCCTAATTTTTCCAGCCCTTCAGCAGCCACAGCCGTGGAATTTGATGCTGGCAACTAGACATATAGTAGCTTTGATAATTTCCATGGAAGTGGATTTCGTTAGGTTGAAAGTTACCCAGATAAACTTCTTAGCACTCTTGCTCAAGTTCCCTGCCTTCTTATGCAAACATGAGATGATTCTGGATTTTCTCAGGTTTTCTGAACTGAAACAACTTTTCTGGGGATAGATGGGGTGAGTTTCTAGAGGTATATACCTTTCTGTAGGTACATATCTTTTAGCCACTTACCATGAGGACGTGGGCTTGGGCTCCACTTCAGTGGCATATCAGCTGATAGTGAAGTTTCAGCAGATTCCTAGTTTAGCCTGTATTGACTTCATTTGCCTCATTCCAAATATAATTCAGAAAATGTTATTCTAGGCAGCAGCGACAGCAAGGGACTTCCTCATGCCATCATCTAGGGGTGCAGGGGAGGATATCTCCTACAAATAGATGTTACAGAGTTAGCTGCCCTGGAAAAGAATGGTGTCCCCCAGGGACCTAACAGAAGAGGGGAAAAAATCAGATGAGTGACTGAATCCTGCTTTATGAATAGATGGGGTAGAGGTCTCCAAATAGATAATTCAGCTGGCGCAGTTGCTGGTATCCCGAAAGGGAAGCTTTGCCTGCCTGACTGCCAGTTTCCTTGTCTGGTTAACAGATGAACAAAGAGTTTCAGTGTTGCTTGTCCATGATGTGTCTTCACCTTTCATAAGGCCCACAAATACATAAACTCACTAAATAGTCACTAAATTTCATCTCCCTTAAACCTGTATTAGTTTAGCAAAGTTGCAACCAGTTTACAGTAATGCTACTAAATTTATCCAAATCTCTCCTCTAGCGTGTCTAACTTAAAAGGATGTTATGTATTAGTCTGAGTGCAGAAGCCAATAACTGTACATTATTCTAGCTTTATATTGAATAACAAAAATCTGTGTATCTCAGTAACCTACATGCAGGAAAAGGAATGTAGCTTAACTCTCTCACAGAGAACTGCTGAGTTTGACTGTAGCATCTGTGCCTCAGTTTCTTCCATGTAATGAGACCAGACCTGCTCCTGTGAAGGGCTTACAGCTTTCTGAATGAGAGACAGCTGCTATAATTGTTCAGGTTAAGAGCGACTCTCTTGCTTGCACTAAGAAAATTGAAGTCCACAAAATAAGCAGCTCATCATCTGAAATATTTATGTATTCATCCCAATAAAAGCACCTATCCTCTGCAAAACTACAGTGAAGCAAAATACATTTACTACAGCTTAGAATGGATACCAAGGGCTTCCTAATTGATGAATGTGAATTTCAACTTATTTTCTTCTTCAGATCTCTGTACTGCATCTTCCTTCTTTAGAGAGCAGGTCAGCCCTCCTGGAGCATTGAATACAAAACCTTATTGTGTGCAATGCATAAAAACAGGGTCCATGGCAGAAAATGACTTCCAGTGTCAAAGATCTTGCATTAAAATTGCCTATCCAGTGGCCCCTTCTTACTTAAGCTTATTCTGATGTTTGAGGAATTTAGGAGTAGAACAGCAGAAATACACAGATCTAAATCTTAACGCATTTCTTGGGCTACTCTGTGTCACAGTGGATGCTTAACAATGAGAATTATGGATGAAAAGGGAAGGAATATATGATAAATTAAGCATTGGTACAGGGTTCAAAGACCTGCGTTCAGTTCTTGGCTGTCATGCGATCTTAGTCTTTCAGTGTAAAACACTTTTAATAGCTGTAGTCTTTCTCTCTGAGAGGCCTTATGAAAGCGGATGCATCACCATGAAGAAAATGTCTAGGTATGATACAGCTGTGTAAGCCATTAATGTAAGCAACGTATTGAACAAACCATTTTTTCCATATGCCATATTAAAATCTATGAGTCTTAGAAATGATGAAGTAGTGTGATTTTCTCCTTCCATTGATTCCCAGCATTTTAGCAATTTCTGTAGCATTCTGTAGTCCTTTCAGGTTCCTTCCCAAGCCAGAGGGTGACCCAGGTGTGCCTTCTTTGCCTTGCACACAGGATACATGGCATTGGGACATGGTGAAGAGGTGGTGAGAAAGTGTTGCGCAGAGGCATGAGGGGGCAGGAAATTCCCCCTGATGTCTCTGCCCACCCAGTCTGCTGTAGGAAACCCAGAGCGTTGGAGTTATGGATATGTTTATCACTTTGAGCTTTTAGGAACTTGATGAAATTGCAGATACCCTCTTCTCCTCTTCCCTGAAGCCCCCCTCTAGCCTTAGCTGAGATAGCAAAGAATGCTTTCTTCCTTGGGAGGGAAGATTAAAAAAAGAAGGCAAAAAGTGGGAAAATAAACTTATCTTTAGAATGTAGTTGGAGCTGGTGATGCAGTTAATTCAGCTACTTAGTTGCTGCTTTGCAGTTGTTTGTTTCTGCCATCACTCACTAATGTAGTTGAAAGGTTAACCACTGAAGTCATTGAATGCCTTCTGATTTATTCTTTCCTCTGTTTTATATCCAGTATATATTTTCATAAGTTGGGCTGTCATTACATTGAAGCTAAAATTTCTGTCCTTTTTCTAGAAAGTAAATGTATAAGAAAATAGAACCACAAAATATTTATAGTATCACTTGCAGTGTATCTAAATATACCTAGAGTCTAAAAATACCTGTTTTAATTAGCGACCTCTTGGGGGTGAGCTGAGAGTTCCATTTTTAGTTACAAGATACTGGAGGAGGTGGAACTCCAGGACAGTTTCAGGGCAATAATGTAGCACGGGTTTGGTACCATAGTTCCTAGCCCAGCAGAGGAGTGGGGGAAAGTTTGTAACCGTGCTGTTCAACATCACAGCATGCTTGCACTGTAGCTACAATGTGACTGAGACGTCTTTAGAGTCACAATGTTCTATATTAAAAATCCTGGTGATGGCTAAGTGCTTAAAACATGGGGGAGTAAAAACTGTGGGAGTCTACTGTTATGGCAATTCAATTACGTATCAAATGCCTAAATGCAGATACATTTGGTGGAAGGTATCGGGATGATGGGATACTACCTGCATGGAACTGGGCTCATAATAATTATAAGTTAATTAGTGGTCTAAGTCAATTTTTTAAACAGTTACATGAGAATTCTCCTTTGAGTTCTGCTTTTGTGTTCTCGTTGGCATAAATGTGAGTGTACTGCTAAAGCAAAAGGCAAAATAACAGTACTGTGTTAAGTTATTTGCCAGATTTATAGTCTGTCACGTCCTGCTGTCTGACTAGCCCTGTTGAGCAGGGTTAATATTGCTGTGGAAAACTGAATTTAAGATTGTCTGATTTACTAGATCTCGATCTTAATCTTAACAAATATTACATTAGGTAAGTGGGAGGAGGGAGAGTGAGCATTTATCTTGCACAATGCTAAAACCCAGTAATTGTAATTGAAAAGCAGTTGTGTCGTGTTATATTTACTTTTATTGTTCTGAAATAGTAATGATAGTAGACTGCCTTGTAGCTTGTCGCTGGACACATGCAGATGTTATTGCAGGGTAGCTAGGGAAGGAGCTCATTTGCTGCCAGGAGTACCAGCCTGCGTGCATGCTCTGACCCTAGTCAGCTTGCTGCCTTCTCACTAAGCATAAGCTACTTCAGGCTTTTATTTACTGCTGCATAAGAGCACGTCAATGAGAAAACAGATAATATTAACTTATTCCTGTGCTTGTGGAATGATAGCACCGCACTGACTTCAGAAGAGCAATGCCTGGTCCTGAGAGTAAAGGAGACCAGACTGGGATCCAGAGGCTGGAGTTTTCAACTGGGCGTAGAGGAGTGGGGACGGTACCTGCTAGCTCATGAAGCTCCCTTAGACCCTTGTGAAAGTATCATGTGCTGTGCTTATCTCTGCATTCCTAGTTATTAGCTCCGGGTAGTTTAATAACAGTCAAGTTATTGCTCCGTACTATGATCAGTATGATACACTACTCATGTGCTATCAGTGTGGGACATCTGGGCCATTTGGGGACACACATAGCTATCGGCAGTAGGTTAGGTTAGATGGAGAGAGCTTGAGGTAACTTTGCTGAAGCCAATGTGAGTCTTTCCCACGACTCTGATTTGAAGCTAGATAGAGCCATATTTTAGTGTGAAATTTATGCATACTTCTTAGAAAGTGCCCCTGCAGGACAGAGTTGAAACGCAATGTTGGAAGAGGGCTTAAGAGAAACTTGTACAGCTGTGGTCAGTGTTAGACTTAAGACTGTTCTCTCAGCCATACAAGCTGGTCTGTTCCAACTCCATTTGCAGTGGGACCTCTCTTTTTTCTACCAGAGGTGGCATTTTTGGTGGTTTGTCCTTTCAGACGTTCTCCCTCCTCCAGCTGTTGCCAAATACACCAAATTGTTACACAACTGCTCCTTTGTTATGCTGTTAGATGACTGCATTTATAGGGACAAAAAGCCTAATAGGTCTGAAATGATGTCTCTCTCTCTGTCAATGGCAGGAGCAGTGGCACCAGCAGGAGGTATTTATTAAGAATACCTCTGGAAGAGAGAGGAAATGCAAGTATGCCTGTAGGTATCACTTTGCACACTGACACTCCTCCCAAGGGAACTGAGGAAATAAGACAATTAAGCTGGAAAATGGCAGTGTTAGTTGAAGATCCTTCTGTCTGATTCTGCAAAGGTATGACCAGACATCTCGAGTTTGGCAAGAGATTCATTTTAAGAAACAACTGCTTGAAGAATTCACCTTATTTGTCTGCTGTCAGTCAGAGTCTCGGTTTGCTGCCCTGGTGGTAAACATTCACCTCTATGCTGTGAGTGTCTGTCTCTGTGTCTCCAGCTCTTTTCAGCCAGTGGGACCTAACACTGAGGAGTCAGCACATCTTCATTACCAGGAAGTTACACTATCTGTGTGCAGATGTTGCTGCTGTTAACTTGAAAATCTGACTGTGTAGAGCTGAGAGCAAGAAACCGTTATAAAACTGGGATTCTCTTCCTGGGTCTGCTGCTGAAGCCTGATCATTTGACTGTAGTTGCTGGAGGAATCACAAAAGATATACCAGCAAGACTGATACAAATAGTACTGTCAAAAGAAGTACTTACTCAGGTGACCAGAAGGAGCTGCTCAGGTGCATTTATTGCAGGTTAAAAAGTGCCCTTGAAGGTAAAATCTTCTAACTAGTCACAGAATAAGAACAGCAGTGGTTAACAATTTCTACCAACGTGTTTAAGCTCTGACCATAATCAGACTGTGTCATGGTATCTGTCCTTGAATTCATAGCCACAGGTTGTAGCACTGTGGCTTTATATGGATAACTCTCCACCAGGAACAAGATGAGGATGTTAATTTGCTCTGCACAGACCTCTAATTGCCTGTTGAAATTAAAATAAGTTTTGGCCACAGTACCTTGGGCTGATTTTTAGTTAGATGAAAGCATGGTAGGTCCCATTTGTGTATATTAGAAGAGCTGGGAAGAGGGATGGGTATGAGATGGTAATGTTTGCAGATAATTAGTTTGTTTAGGATAGATAAATCTTCAAAGAGTGAGAAGCTTCACAGGGATATAGTGAAAGATATGTGGATGGGCAGCAGGGCGGCCAATCTGTGCAAGTATGCTTGTGTATTAGCAGCTACTGGGGAGCTAAAGGCAGGTGGGGACTTCCATGTGAGTTAAATGCAGCCACAAAGCCAAGGCACTTACCACCACTGACTGTCTAACGGTGCTTCATTAGCACCATACTTTCAAAATAAGTTCTATGTATTATGGACTACAGGACAAATTTATACCGTTTCTTGTATTTTGCCCAGAGCTTGGCCTCTCATAGAGACGGGACCATGGGCTGGATGATCTTGTGTGAAATGATCTGCTACTAAAGACTTTAAAAGATAAAGGGCTCTGTAGTCCATTACCATTCTTCTGAATCTTACACATTATTAAATTCATCTTATTATAATGCCTCTTTTCAACAGGAAGCTATCAAATGGATCCCAAGAATGTGGTTATTCTGACCCAACTAATTCAGATTCACTTATCTCACGATAAAAACCATAGCCGGAATACACCAGCTGTACAGAAGAAGATAAATAGTTCAGATGTCTATTTGGAATGACTGTAAGTAGATCTTTTCTCTCCAGTAATGTAATTTTATCTTGCTGTATCTAATTGCGGATAGTTCCTGAATCTAATGATGAGGTTGCTCTGTTTTCTGTCTTAACAATATCTCTAAAGTCTGAAGCAATGAGAAAAATCAAGATTATTTAAAATTGTCCTGAGTGATTCCACTGTTGGACAGAAGGATATTTTTCTTGGGCTTTCATGGATTTCAGTAGTTCAAAACTATATTGTCTTCTTTTATGGAAAAGTTCTAAAACCTCCTGTAAGATGAGAAGGTTCATGAATTGGTTCAGTAGTCAACCGCTGACATGTGAGACATAGACTGAACTAGCCAAGTGTTCTCTTAAACACATCACCCCCAGAAGCCATTTCTGATACTTGTAGAAGGTGAAATTATGATGTGATGCCTCTGTTTTGCTGATACTTTACTGATTTACCTGTGGTTTGTGTGCGAATTTGTCTGCGGCAGCAGAAAGGATAACTGGTCGCTCAGCACTTTTAAAGCAGATTGGTGGCCTCATATCCATGGCCAGTGTGCCACCTGGAATACAACTTGGGAGTCTGCTTGCCAGCCATAGATCTCCGATACTTGAGCAAGAGCTGGCTCACCATTCAGCTGTAGGTGTGTGTTCCATTTGTAGCTACCCCCGTCTTTTAAATTATTCAGCAAGTTTGATCCCTGCACTAGAGGGCAGTCAGAGTCAGCTGCACCAGCTGGTAGGTATGCCACACCAGCCCCAGGAAAAGTGGGAAAATCTGTGAGCAGAAGGGGCTGCCAAGTCTCAGGACTTGCCTTTTAGTCCTTCAGCCCCTCAGTATTAGCCCTTTGCCAGGGCCAGGAATGAGCAGCACAGGCACTGCCATTTCTCATCATGAATGAGAAACTGAAGTGCGGTGGCTACTGGGTCCCTCTCCAGAAGGTATTTATGCAGGTTGATCCTTCTTCCTTGGCTATTCCTAACCCCAACTTTGCATGTATTGGGTATTTTATGGGCCCATCTCATAAAGTTTTAATGTCAATAAGTCAAAAGGAAAATAACTAGATGAAATGCTGAAAAAAATGCTGAATTACATGATTCCAGTGGGAAAGGCAGCTGTTGTTGATTTCAATAGACATTTAAGTGCCTGGGTTTTCTGGAAAATTGAGTGTGATATGTTTGCATGGTGCTTTATACCACAGTAGAAGCCATGAAAGCATTCCTGTCTCCTGCAAAGCTTTGTGCTATTCACAAGTCCAATCGACTTGCTCCACACCACATTCATGAAGGGCTACATTCACTTGTTTGGAAGGTCCTGTAACATTTCAAATCCTGTTTGAACTCAAAGTAAGACACTAGGAGTATCCATTCCCTTGTGTGCTTTCTCCCCAGGGTGGCTGAATATGCCTGCCTTCTGGCTGCAGTTTGGTACGGACTGTTGGGCTGTGCCCTGTGGCGCGTGGAATGCCAAGGGCAAGAGATGTGGTAGATCCTTTTAGAAAGAATGTGGGCTCCTGTGAGATAGAGTTCGCCCAAGATTTGGAAAGGAAAGATGTCACGTGACTGGGGAAACATATGTGAAGCACAAAGCAGAAGAGAAAATATGGTTTGATGGCAATAGGTCTGGGACGCTGGGTAGTTGATTTACCTAGGAGAAAGGAATTTTTCTCCCTTATAGCCAGCACTGCACCATGCACGTCATTCTGAAATTACCTCTTGAGAAGGAGGCATTGCCTGATGCCTCAGACAAGATACTAGACTTGGTGGTTGCTAACGTGACCTGGCCTAGCAGATCTTGTGGTGTGTCGAAGGGAGAACCCTGGCAACCGTCTGCTTGGAAATTCCTGCCCTTGTGTGCAACCAGATTTACAACACCACAAGCATGAGGAAAGCATTCAAAACAGGAACCTCACATAAACACCATGCAGTTGAGTGAATGGCAGCTTTTCATAAAGAGCAGTTGACTTTGCAGACCGGCCCCAAATCGATCTCGGGTAAAAGCTGTTCTTTTTCCATCAAAAAGCTGATGAAAGGCAGAGAAACAGATAGCTCTTTTATCAGCTCTGGTTGAGGGCCCATGCCACCAAGCCATCTTGGTGAATCCTCCCCCTCCCTTTGCACCTCACATGGACTGCTCAGGGCTGTCCGTAGCCCACTAGCTGCCAAGCATGGTTTTCCACCGTCTGCACTAGACAACCTTTCTTTTGGCTTGCTGCTGCTGTTCATGGCTCTGTCAGTAAGAATGGCAAACATGGATACAAGCATTACCAAAAGCAAAGCTCCACGTGGAGGTGACAGTGTGCACCTGGAACTTATCCAGATTGAGTAAGTCTTCCTTCTTCCTTCACGTGCTTAAGCAGGAACCAAGGAATATCTTCAAGGGATTTTTTTTTTCCTAATTTCTGCTTATTCTTTTCATAAAGGGCTGGCAATTTGTAAACATCCCCAAAGCATAAGGTGTGCTCTGAGCTTTTGCTTTCTCAGGTTTCATGTCTGTTTACACTACATTAAGGCTAAATAAATGAAGGGCAATAGTAGCATCTCTTTGCTTTGTTTCCTGGCTGGTATTTCCAGTCTGGTCTGGAACAGCTGAACCAAAGAAGGGATTCCCACTGTTGTCAAAGGGCTCTACATGAATATGTCCAGGGCCAGCCCTACATTTCTTTTCTTTTGCATGCCCTAAACTCCTACCAGTTTTAATAGGTGCTGACACTTTTTGCCAATGGCAGCATCAGATCCCCCAGCAGGGATCTCCTTCCTGTGTTGAGGCCAGAGAAGATTTATGTCTCATTTCCCTGTGCTGTGTGTAATCCTTTTGCTGTAGCATAAAAACATAGGGAGTACAAGGTCCTGCCATTCTGATTTCATAGTATTTTGCAACACCTTTGTACTTTCTTCATTTCTGTAGGGGACTGCATGTGATGCAGGGCAGTGAGGAGGAGGATTGGTAGGGCCTTGGGAAGTGCTTGTCCTGATCACTGAGACGTACTGGCTCTTGGGTGTGAACAAATTAATCCAAAGAAAATAACCCAAGTCCTTCTTTAAAACCTGCCCTGGTTTGAGGGACACAGGACTAATTTCTCTTTTAATCTTTGGGAAACCTGTACTTTTAGGAGACTCTGGTGTCTGAATTTGTGAAAATATTTATTTTATAGCCGGTTACGGTGTGTGGGTTCCAAGGTCTCAGTGTTTTTCGAGCTCTCCAGGTGCAGGGATGAGGAAGAGCGAGACCTGGGCATTTAACCCAAGCTGGCCAACAGGATTATTTCATACAATGAACATTCAATATAAATTAAAAAGTTTGCTGTGAAGTGCTCTCTCTCCCTTGATGGCTGCAATCCAGAGAACTTCGTGTCCCTGTGCCAGACCCCTGAGGCCTTCCCTTCCTCCCGAAGCCATAGCGCTGCAGTGTCCGACATTTGCTGTCCACTGTTGGGAGTGCACAGCTTCCTACTGATAGAATTGGCTGAATAGAATCCTTCCATATTTTATATTGGTATCGGGATCAGTATTGGTTCTTTAGTGCTATTAATTATCTAGTCTTATTCTATTAAATCTGTTCATATTTCAATCCCCAGGTTTCCTTGTTTGTTCCTGATTCCCCTTCGCGGGTGGGGAGGGGTCATCGGGTGATAGAATGATTGTCTAACAATAAACTGTTGTGGGTTTTCTCAAACCATAACAAAACCTCACGCTCTTTACCTTTTCCTCCTTTCCCTTTCCCCTCTCCCTTTCCCCTTTCCCTTTCCCTTTCCCTTTCCCTTTCCCTTTCCCTTTCTTCCTTTCTTCCCTTTTCTCCTTCTCCTTGTCCTTGTCCTTGTCCTTGTCCTTGTCCTTGTCCTTGTCCTTGTCCTTGTCCTTGTCCTTCTCCTTCTCCTTCTCCTTCTCCTTCTCCTTCTCCTTCTCCTTCTCCTTCTCCTCCTTCTCCTTCTCCTTCTCCTTTTTTAGTACCCTCTTCTATGAGCACCAAAATTTCTTTTAACCTTCTCTTCCAAATTTTCAGACAGCTCTAGCCTCAAATAGGAGCTGATGTACCAAAACCCCATGAGAGACGTCTATTCTTACTGTATTTCTGCCCTATTTTTGCTATGAAGACAGATGGATGCCCTCTGAAGCTCAGAATGGTATCTAGAGTTTCAGATGCTTTCTCTGACCACTGTGGCACTTGTTCATCACTAGTCTAAAATACATACTCTGTTGTTTGTAAAGTACCTGTCCAGTTACAAGGGAAAAAAAGTCACTACAGAGGTGAACTGCTGTCAGTTTGGAGAGTGGAAGGGTGGGAAATGTCACTCTTTCTCTTTTGTGGGAAAAAGTGGGAGAGCATATAATAAAATGAGCACTTGAAAGGCAGTAAGAGTAAAGGACAAAGGACAGAACTCTCTCATATTTCAGGTCAGCTAGGTGCCAGGTTTTCCCCCATCCAAGGTACATTCCCTGTTTCAAGCAATTTTCTTTACAGTGGTGTTAGTAGACAAGGTACTTGATTGATGAATAAGAAACTGAAAGACACAGAGGTGAAGGGGACATTTGCTGCACAACACAAAGGTGGGGCTGTTTCCCAGGAGGAAGCACTGGCTCGTTGAGATGGACCTAGGCCACTTTTAGATGAGGCAGCAGGGTACTCGGTAGTACAATTCCATCACCCTGCCTTTTTCTGTAGCTTTGTTGGCCAGTTTAAAACTAGCTTGTTCATGTTTGTGCAGGTTGAGGCTCAAGACATGACTTGGGTCATGAAAGAAATGGCAGACCAGAGACTGAACAATGCTCCTGGGTGCTCCACAGCATCTCCCTGTCCTGTGTTATTCAGTGCAGTATCCTGTGGGGCAGGAAGAAAGGAGCACTATTGCACTGCACTGTGCCTGGCCCCACGGGCAAGTAGAGCTTTCCTCTTTGTCTGTCACCTTGCACCAAAAGTAACATCATGTCAGATTGATTTCTGGGGTATCATTTTGGGAGCAGAGCCTCATTGGCCTCTGTCACTGACATTTATACAAAAATGAAAAGTACCTTTAAAAAAATAACATGGTCCTACAGTCCTCTAAAACTCTTTGTGGATCTGAATTGTGTCTTCCACAGAAATCTTCTTAAGGGCTCTGCAAGTCAAATCCTGCCTCCTCAATGCTTTTCCCCATAGGTTGTGGTGGGCCTCAGACTATGGCTAATTTGGAAGGCAAACACCATAGTGATGATGCTCAAGGAGGGAAGTCGATTATATTGCCTTCATGGTGCAGAATAAATGCAGGGAAGGGCAGACGGGATGGGGGAGCGAGAAACCCTACTGCATTTCACTGAAGTGAGAAGAGTTGCTGGAGAACCATTTCCATGGCAGCAGTTCTGTTGAGATAGTAGTATTTTTTGCATGTTTATCAGACTAGACCTGCAATTTAAAAAAACCCACCCAACCAACCCTTAATAATAACCCCTGGGTTTAAAGTAAGATATATTTCACCTTTGTTGTCTCTTTTCCTTATATTTTCCTTTGGAAAAATGCCTAATGGAAACCATATGTGTCACCTGTATGCACTAGTACATAAAATGAGAAAACTTTTCAGACATTTTTCTCCTCTTGTTTTAGAAGTTGATTCAGGCCTGTAAACAGATGCATTCTTTGCTGCATTAGCAGTTTATTCCATTTTTAATCTGCCACATGATGCTATCCAAATATCATTTAACCTATAATCGTCTTTTGTCCAGAAGCCCAAATATTTGTATCGCTAGTAAGAACTCATTAAGGTGGCACTCAGATTTTTTTTTGTCCCCTGAATGCTGCCAAGTAGTTCAGTTATAATATATTCAGAGATTTGAAAGGCTACAGTCTGAGTACTCTCCCTAGTTATAAAATCACTATTCTGGGAACTAACTATCCAGTGAGTACAACTACTTATTTCCAGTAACAGCAGGTCCAACCTGGTTCAAAGGTAAGGGTAATAGGTGGTGATGTGTAATATCAGAGTCTATATGGAAGTTCCTCTCTGAGGACAACTATGATCACCTTGAAGCAAGTACATTAAAAATCCTTGAATATCTGTACTGTACATGGTGTTGCTAGAAATGCTGCTTTTCTTAAATTCTAATCTTTCATTTAAGTAAAAAGTTAGTAGGCTTTTTTTTTTTTTTACTAATAGATTGTGGCAATGCACAGGGCAAAGCCAGGTGACACCGAATTCTAAAACATCTGACTTAGCAGAGCCGAAGGGAAAGCCAGGAAGAACGTGTGCTGTGCATGGTAATCTGGAATTGTGGACATAAGCAAATATTCTGGTACCATGGACATTTCAGATCTGAAATATACGCGCAGCCTTTAGATCAAAGAATCCCTAAGTGTTTTATTATGCTGATCTATCTAATAATATTGTGCAAACTCCAAAGTACCAGTATTTGGTAAACATTCACTTACCCACCTCTGATATGGAGCAATTGCAGGAATCAATCATAGTTACTGTCTAACAGCATGCAACACACTAAGCTCAGATTTGTGGCAAGAGGAAAGGAATCTCTTACTCATGTGAAATGAGAGGACAAAGTCTTGTAGCTGATGCCCTTGCCGTAGTTTTATATGTGCATACCTTAATCTTTCCAAAGGAGCAAATGAGATTGAACGCCAGGTTAGGAGCAAGGTCCTGAATCCTGCTCGGTTGTGGGGATTGCCCCGGGGGTTCTCACGGGGGAGTGTACAAGCACTGACCCAGCACAAGGAGACCAGAAGCAACTGAGATCTCCTTGAAGCTGATGAAGAGTGACTGGGGGAGTGAACTGGGGAAACAGACCTTCAGTGGTGGGTGGGTGGGTTTGGGGAATGGGTGAAGGAGTCCAAGCATTTGCAAGACAATGCCTCTTCGCCCCAGTTCTGTCTGGTGTTGCACAGGTGGCTGTGCAGGCAGCAGTGGGGACTTCAGCACTTCTGTCAGGTTTCTGTGAGTTTTGGCTACAGAGGGTACACTCAAATGGCTGGCAGTGAGTGTGTACACAGTGCCAGTTGTTCAGGCTGGGAAGCGGTATCAGCAGCATCAAACGAAGCTGGTCCAGAAACATCACTGCTGGGTTAACCACTATTGACTATATTAACGCACAAGGTGGTGCAGCAAGTGGCTATGTGCTTGTGAGAGCACGTGATTGCAGAAGATCAGGAAAGGCAGCAGGTTCACTAAAGGACAGGGCAGCTTGATCTTAAGAAGGCAGAGAAATGGCATGAAACTGGTAGAGGAAGAGAAGGAAACATCCCATACTCCTTGAAATCTCACTGGCTCCTCATTCTTATGAATGCCTTATGGCTTAATGGTATTGCCATGCTTTTCTGGCATTTGAATTGTGAAAGGTTCAAATGATGGTCTCCTGCGGTTGGCCAGAATACTGCAAATCAGCCAGAATCACCTTTTTTTTTTTTTTTGGCCAGCGGGACAGAGAAGAATCATAATTTTTTCCTAGGGGAAAAAAAGGAGTTAACCTGTTAGAGCTAGGGTGATCTTTTTTCTAGGTGTGGTTGGGTTTTGGTTGGTTGTTTTTCCTCTGTACCAAGCTTTTTAGATCTGTATTATTTTAGTTAGAACATGTTATTATTTTAGTCTCTCATCAGCCCAAACCATTGACTTAATGTGTCTTCTGAGGTAAAATGCCTTATTTGATACAGGAAAATTTGTGTCAGTTTAAAAAAATTTGCAAATGAATGATGATTCAGGTAATCCAGTTTTTGACCAGCTAGTCAGCACCCCACAATGTCACACTGAGGCCCAAAATATATTTAAAGCAGCTGTTTGCTAAGATCATGCGTGTGTCCACCCATTTGTTTACAGAACTATCTTAAATGCAAGGTCAAAACTTCACTGTAATTTAGCTAAGATTCGGAAAAGAAAGAAAATCCAGTATGCTTTCCTTCTTGATTTCAGTATGTGTTAATATAAAACTTTTCCACTGCTGTGGATAGCAAAAAGTGAACCTGGCTAGAGGCAAGTCATGAAGATAAAGACTCTGAATTGTTCTGACCCTGCAAAGAGAAAATCCCAAGCACACAAATCAACTCTACTAACAGAAAAAATAAATCAGGACCTTAACATTCTCACAGCTATATCTGAGTCATAGCATTTTAATAAGACCACTAAGAATGCTATTGCAAATGATCCAATTATTCAAGGAAGAAATTCCCTAGCCTAGGCTTTCTACCAAATCTCTTCTCACCATTGCTGGAGGATTGCTCTGAAAAAGGATGGCCTTACGCTGGCAGAACCCTTGTGGAAGTCTGTGGGAGTCTGCTTTCACTGTGAGCTGCAGGAAACAGTCGGTGAAAAACTAAGTCTGATGATAAGCGCTGTCAGGCAAATGGCCAAGTCCAAGAAGGAATACAGGCACCTAAACTCTTACTGATCTACGTGACAGGCTGTGGCTTACATTTCTTCAGGTGGCTGGTCCTGTATTTTCTTTTGTCTTTTTGGATTAACATACCATAGTTCAAAGGCTTGTTTATTTTCACAAAGAATAAAGAAGTGGTGTGTTTTCAAGAGCCATGGGCAAACTGGACTGCAATGCATAAAGGAGAGGCCTGGTGAAGATGGTTAAAAAGCCAGGCGCAATCTTAGATCACCCAACACGCAGATGGGTTGAGCTGAATGCACAGCCCTTTGGCCCTGCTGTGTTGCTGGATGGAGGATGACAATGAATGCTGGAGCATATGCAGTGATGCCTCACTGCTCGCTGATGGCAGCTGTGCCAGTGAGGCAACAGGTACACCCAAGAGGTTAATTAGTCCCAGGGCAAATGGAGCCAGTGCACTGGTGGCTCTGAGTGTCTTATACGAGCATCCTAGGTGCCCCAGGTTTCCTAAAGAAAACCAGGGCACAGAAGGAATGAAATACCAGTCACTTTGCATCATGGCAGAAGGAGGCCACTAAACCAATTGCACATCCCTCACCATCCTTGATGCAAGAAAATACAATCTGACTGAAAAAGCTTTCCCTTTACAGAGATCTAGAAATGCATCAGATCTAAGCATGGGTGAAGAGGTTTACTGAGTTGCAGTATATATATCTTTGGTTTAGGAGTTGACAAGCCAAGCTTCCATCAGTATCCACCACACATGCAGAGTTCCCCAAGAGTTGTGTGACCTTCACAGGCCGTGTCTCTTCAAGGTGTCTCTTCACTGTCCTCTTAGAGTCACTGCAGCTTATTGCTGGGGACCCACATACCATGCAAGCAAAATCCTTGTACAGCACCTTCTTTCCTGTGCTGTTGCTTCTTGTCATGGTTTCAGCTGGGACAGAGTTGACTTTCTTACTAGCAGCTGGCATAGTGCTGTATTTTGGATTTGGGATCATGGGTTTGGTTGTTGCTAAGCAGTCATGTCCTTTTCTGCTCCTCACACCACCCCACCAGCTAGTAGGCTGGGAGTGCTCAAAACGTTGGGAGGAGACACAGCCAGGACAGCTGACCACAACTGCCCAAAGGAATATTCCATGCCATATGACATCATGCTCAGTACATAAAGCTGGGGGAAGAAGAAGGAAGGGGGAGATGTCTGGAGTTAAGGCATTTTGTCTTCCCAAGTAACCATTATGCGTGATGGAGCCCTGCTTTCCTGGAGATTGCTGAACACCTGCCTGCCAATGCGAAGTAGTGAATGAATTCCGTGTTTTGCTTTGCTTGTGTGCGTGACTTTTTCTTTACTCATTAAACTGTCTTTATCTCAACCCACGAGTTCTGCCACTTTTACTCTTCTGATTATCTCCCCTGTTCCAGCCAGGGGAAGTGAATGAGTGGCTGCGTGGTCCTAGTTGCCAGCTGGGGTTAAGCCATGACACTTCTGTACTCTACGTGGAAGGTCTTTCAGACCAACACTCAGGTACAGAAAAACATTGCACAAGAAATGAATCTTTCCTTGGGCAGGCACAGAGTAAAAAGGATTTGTTCCACCCCTCTTCAGATATCTAGAAGGCTAGTCTTGATGGCGGTGCAACCTGAAACCTGCTCTTTCTTGAATCCCACATTTCGTGATCGACAGTGGACTTTGTATTGCTTTGATACACAGTCTCCAGGGTTGAGCCAGCAACAAGCCCTCCCAGCTCCCAGGAACACAGCCCACAATAAAGTCAGCAATTTTGCCTCCTGACTTGACACAGACCTTCACTTCGTTTGTGGCTCCTGTGAAACAACTTGGCTGTAAACCTAGCTAGGCAGGTTAAACAGAAGTTTTGCTGAAGTAAGATTAGCAAGCTCAAGCCTTGATTAGCATCCAAATTCCAGAAATGGATGTGCTTTGAGGAGGCACATAAATGTTTGTTTTCTTTGTGAGAAGGTACAATATTATTTAATTTAATGTAACATGGCAGGATTTCTATTAGAATGAGAAGCTCGAAGAGGAGTACATGCCTTTTTTAGAGAGGGAGACAAAACCCGGAAATACAAAGAACCATATAGAGCTACTGGAAAAAAAATAAAGAAAAATCCAAAACCTACTGCACACACAGAGCAGAGATTATATAACTTGAAACACTTTAAATGTAGCACTTATGTCTGGGGTGACCAATTAACCATCTTTTTTTATGTCTTAGGGAAAAGAAAAGTATTATAATAACTGCAGGCCTTGATCAGTGGTAGATGAATAATTTAATGACAAAACTCATAGGAAGATGCTCCAGCCCTCTGATCATTTTTGTGACCCTCCTCTGGACTTGCTCCAGCAGGTCCATGCCCTTATGTTGGTGGCCCCAGAGATGGACACAGTACTCCAGGTGTGGTCTCACCAGAGCAGAGTAGAGGGGCAGAATCACCTCCCTTGACCTGCTGGCCACACTTCTTGTGATGCAGCCCAGGATGTGGTTGGCTTTCTGGGCTGCGATCGCGCATTGCCATCTCCTGTTGAGGTTCTCATCAACCAACACCCCCAAGTCCTTCTTCTCAGGGCTGCTCTCAATCCATTCTCCACCCAGCCTGTATTTGTGTTTGGGATTGCCCTGGCCCACATGCAGGACCTTGCACTTGGCCTTGTTGAACTTCATGAGGTTTGCATGGGCCACTTCTCAAGCTTTTCCAGGTCCCTCTGGATGGCATCCCTTCCCTTCAGCATGTCAACCGCCCCACACAGCTTGGTGTTGTCAGCAAACTTGCTGAGGGTGCACTCAATCCCACTGTCCATGTCACCGACAAAGATGTTAAACAGCATCAGTCCCAGTACCAACCCCCGAGGAATGCCATCCATCACTGGTCGCCACTTGGACATTGAAGTCTTTGAGTGCGGCCATCCAGCCAAATCCTTACCCACTGAGTGGTCCATCTGTCAAATCCATGTGTCTCCAAATTAGAGACAAGGATGTTGTGCAGGACGGTGTCGAATGCTTTGCACAAGTCCACATAGATTATGTCATTTGTTCTTCACTAATCCACCAATGCTGTAATGCTGTCACAGGCCATCAAACTTGTCAGGCATGATTTTCCCTTAGTGAAGCCGTGTTGGCTGTCACCAACCACCTCCTTTAATCTCCAGTCCTGTTTAATTGTCCAGTTATGGCAACTTGGATGGAGGGCAATAGACTGTCCAGATCAAGTGACTAAAACTCCAGATTTTATTTGTAGAGTATCAGTGAAGAGCAGGACTAGATCCTGACCTAGATCCTGAGTGGTATTGCACTTACTGAACCCAGATGAAGAGCTTGCCTACCGAGTTAAAAGGAGTTCAGTAAAACTTGTGTGAAACTGAAGAGTCATCACACTTTGAAAACCAGAAAGAGGAATATGTGACGGCTTGCATTATGACCTAAAAACTCAGTCACTCCATTTTTCTAACTGCTCTACACCAAAACCAGAAACATAGCTCTGCCTTCCTCCAGAAATTATAATATCCAGTCATACAGTTTGTACGGAAAATACAAGTGTTCTCTGAACTTACTGTAGGCCTTTGTTTCGTTTTGCTTTTTATCTGTCTTGTTTTTCCTAGTCTTTGGTTTTCTGTGTTTGCTAAAGCTATTCAAGAATGCAATGCCAAACAACGCCCTATTACTGCTCTGCAGCTTTTATAGAAGAAGGTAGCCTCTCAAACGTACTCATCCTAAGCAGCAATAGCTGCCTTCACCCACAGTTAAGGTTGCACAATCTTTTCCATTACAAGAGTCTTTTCTATTTTTTTCCCCCTCCCCCATTTTTTTTTCCAAGTTGCTTGCAACTTTGCTAAACTCTGTCATCCAGGCTGAAATTTTCCATGCCAGGTGTCTACCTCAGGCCTCTTTTGCTTAATTAAAAAAAAAAAAAACAAAACCAAACCCAAACTTAAATATCACCTATTTCTGAGAACAAGATGATGCAAAATGTGTACATCTACCCACATTAGAAATCTTACTGTCAGTTGAAAAGCTCTGGTACATTCACTCCTTCACCTTGTTTGGAGGTCAATAGAAAGCTGCCCTGCTTTTTAGAAGTGCCTTTGTCATTACTGTGGTATTTCTTGAAATCTGAAGAAGTGTAGGACTGAAGCAGTCGGGCTGTGCCTAGTTAGAAGGGACCTAGAGTTTGGAAACTAAATTCTGTAAATACATGCCAGCCTTTCACGTGGAAACCAGCATACCTTGAAGTGTCACAGCAGTGGCAGCACTTGCCAGGCCCCAGGCAAAGAGTACAGGCACCGGAGAGAAGAGAGTCGGCCATAGGCAGAGGATTTTCCTCTCCAGATCTAGAACTTAGGTTTAGGACTGTTGTTCATGTTCAGCACATAATGTTGAAGTTACATGACTAATTAGGTACTTGAGGGTTCTTCTTAGGGTAAGTCTATGGATATGAGGTTTCCACCATGAGTAGTTTCTCTGTTATCTCAGGTGGGGAAAGGCTGATGAGGAGCTGATGTTCCAGCTACAGGAGTCCTCCTTAGGAGGACTAAGGTGAAATTTTGATGTTGCCGTTGTTTGGCTTTCTTTTAATACTTCGGAAGCATTGTGGAATGTAATTCACACAACCCCATTAACATTGCAGCATTTCAGAAGCCAGGACTGTCCTTGCAACCATATTCAGCCCCCCTTTGTGGCATGAGAATGGTGTGGAGAGTATAGAGAAACAGTTGAGAAATGATGATGTCAGGGTGACCAATTGGAGAGCTACATCCACCTCTGGACTCTGCTCATTAAACTGTCTCCTCTGGGACTTATGACTCTTCCTTAAGTAGTTTCAAAGTATTGCCATTTTCTTTATGTCAGGCTTCTTCCTCTCATCCCTTCTTCCTCTGGTGTATGTTAATGAAAGTATTACTACACTGTGAATAAAAAGCACATATGTGGCTAAAAGAAAGGGTTACGGCAAGATATCAGACCTTTTGTCATAATAACTAGGTGTCAAAAAGAAAAGGCAAAAGTGGGGGGTTTAAGGTGCATATACTGTTTTATTTACATTTTTCTGCTTCTGACAGAAGCTGTAGGAGTGAGTGTGTGACACTGCCACGAGTCCAGAGCAGCAAGAGACAGGTCTAGTGCAAGCACAGACAACGCAGGTCTGCTCAGGGCAGCAGACTGCTACTGGCCACAAAGTGATGATTGCCACAGTGCCTGCTTGGCCAGTACAAAAACTCTGGCTACTGTTGGAGCTATTGCTGTTGCAGAAGGGGCCAGGGTCCTTCCTTGGCAGCTGCCATAGGCCCCAGTGCATAACGACAGGGTCTCAGCAGATTCGGCCCCTGTTCTCCTGTTTCTTCCTTCCCTCCTTCTGCCCTGAGACCTGCCTCTCCTCTCCAAGCAGCAATGGTAACTTTGCCTGTGCTGCTCAGTTAATTTGTTCTGTAAGGGAAGATGGAGTTACTGCTGAAGAAATACTAGAATTAGATTCTTGAAAAATACTTTGCTTTTATTTAAACATTTTTAAGTTTTTCCACTAAAATGCAGAACGCTGAGTTCCAGGAACGAACTACATACCTGATTGAAGCTTTGCCACTCATGAGTAATGCAGTCATATCAGCCTCAAGACATCTCATGAGTCTCACACCATCATACGTGCTCTTTAATTCTCTCTCCAACACATGTATGTAAAAAATTATAAAACATGCAGAGACAAGTAATATCAAGAAATAATATACATCTAACTTTTTTAAGTATGTGAACAAAACCAGCAAGACCATTTTCCATATTTTCTGGTCAGGCTGGCTCTTGGTATAAATATTAAAAGCTGGGTAACCACAGCAGCTTCAAATTTGACTTGTGTTGTGGACTACATGAGAATTGATCATCAAGGCAAGATGACAAGGCAGATCTTCAGCTGCACTCAACTTACAAAGACTTGCAGTGGGTTCACGAAGCTGGAAGTGTGTGTGTTTGAGAAAGTTGCAGGGCTAGAGTGGCTGTAATACAGGATCTCTGATACCCTGTTGATGTTGCTTAACTCTTAGTACTAATGAGTTTTAAGTGGCTTAGTTATCTTAAACTGCTCTAAAGGCTTAGACTGATTTAAGCAGTTTAGCTTATGGTTGTGCCGGTCATAGTTCATAGGGTTGAGGGATCCTGATTAAAGCAGTGTATGGTGTGGAAGTGTCAAGGTATATAGTTCAGCTCTGATGAAAGTTCAATATTTTAAAAAGGTCATAATTTTCAGGCTTTTTTCCTGATTTTTCTTTTAAATAGAGGACCATCACACACAAAAATAGAGGGTTTGCAGCACTGAGGTTCAGGGCAGATATGAATTTCCAGTTGTAAGGATGTTCCCAAATATTAACTCTGGAACTAAGAGTTGATCTGAAAAATCCAAAATGATATTTCAGTGCTCTTTGACATCAGTAATTTGGCACGTTACTTATTTTTGATTTTTCACTGGTGTTTTAGGATTTTTCCGTAGGAATAGATCATTGAAATAATGCTTAGCTCTTAAGCAGTGCTTCTTACCTGCTCATTGAAGTAGCTGTTTGCATTGCCCGCTCCAATTTGAAGAAAGGCAGTTGACAAAAGTTTTAGAGGTTTGCAACAGCTACTTTGTTTTCACCCCGACATAGTTAGAAGTAAGAAGACACCAGTGCTTCTCCTTTCCCCTTGGGGAGGGAACTCGCTGTTCCCATAAAACAAGGCTGAATCAAGGCGGGAATCCAGAAGACCCGGCAGACTAGCAGTCTGCCTGGAAGCGTTTGTGTAAGCAGCAAAGGCAAATGACCGTCCTTTGCATTAGGAGGAGGCTCAGGGCACATAGAAGAGAAAGGGCAGCAAAGACCTGGGTTGGGCAGGGAACACAGAGGGCCCTGAAGCTGGTGACACAGAGCACAAGCCCTGTGGCTGTGCGTTGGAACCCTTTAGCTTTGCTAATCATCATCTGTACAGCCTAGCTTTTGCCAGCACCAATTGATTATAATTATATTCCACATTAGCACTGTTTTGCTGGAAGGCTTGCTGGAGCTGAAGCTACAAAGGAGGGTTGCAGCCCTTTGTTTCTTGTCTAGTGTTGAAGGGGTCCACGGCTGGGTGATTTGCCTCATCTTCCTATCACAACTCCTCACTCCTGCCGAGAGTTTATTTGCTCATTGGCAGCAAGCTCCTCTAAGGAGAGATTGCTCTGCCATTGATTCAGTTAGAAATGTAAGAATGGACCTTGTTGAGTGAATATTTATGTCTGGAAGATGCTTGGCACACTGTTAGGAATACTTCATTAATAATAACAGTAATACTGTCTCTCTAGTAAAGTTCTTTACAAACACAGAAGAGAAAAAAAGCAAGAGGAGTAAAACACTACAGCTGTCCATTCATCCTGGGGTAGTTTCAGGAAAACCCTTCGCCAGGGACAACTTTGAGTTAAAAAATCCCTTTGGCTAGTGCCACAAGCTCTAACTGGTGAAAAGAAAGGGTCTGTTTGCACTTGTGCCAAAGAGATGATGTTTATGTGCTCCTAATTTTTACATAATACCACAGAAACACTTAAAAGGATAAGAAATACAGCTGAATAACAAAGAATAAGACAATGCCGTTTGTGTTCCTGTGGCCTTTCATTTAGTTTTTAGAACTTATCAGTCAGGCACAGCCACAGTAGTCATAGGCACACATGATGTGTCCTTTGGGCTCTGCTTCACTTCTGTCATTTTAGGATGAGACTGAGAACAGTCCCCTGCTCCACTTTTACCAGTCATTCCAAGTCCTTCAGCACCATCATCACTTCACCACTTTACATTATAAATACCTGACCAACGGCCTTCTGAGAAAAGAGACTGTTATTGTACCCATGTGACTCATGAGAAACCAAATGACAGGAGTATTAAGTGGTTTATCCAAGGATACATTGAAAATCTGGGCAAGTCAGGGAGTTGAACCTACATCTCCCAGGTTCCAGCCTTTCATTAAGGCCACTGGACTTTAGCAGAGGATGCCTCAACTCTCCTAACAAGCTTGTCAACACACCTACCGAAAATCTGAAGAATAAAAGCCCACACAGAAATCTAATCCTTTGTGTTAGATCAGAATTGAGGAAAAAAAAAAAGGCATTAACTCTTTAAATCTCAAATGTTAATTGTTGCCTTTAGACAGCCACACTTTATTGCCAAATGCTCTGGCTTGCATATCCAAGTTTACCTGATATAAAGGTGCAATCAGTTCTGGAACAGAATGGAGCAGTAATCTTACTGCATCCAGCAGCTTTGTAAGAAATGACAGAACAGCTTATAAAAAGGACAGAGAGGAGGTGATTTGTGTATTTCTAGCCTGGCTCAAGCTTTTCTAAAGAGCTAATGGATGAGAGGGACCAGAAATTCAAACTACCTACCCTGTTCTGCTGGCTCCTAATTGTCCCAGCAAGATCCCTAATTATGGCAAGTCATGCAGGAACCAAATGAGGGCACACAAAAAAACATATCTGGAATTGCAGAACAAAAATGGAAATCACATTGGGAATCCAGAGAAAAATATCTGTGCAATTAATGTGAAAGAAGAAAATGTAATGCTCAGACAAGGTTTTTCTGCTCTGTTGTTTGAGACAATAGGGGTTTGGTAAAGAATTAGTCTCCATCAAAAGATGAAGCAGTAAGACCGCTGTCAAAGAGGAAAAACATGTCAGAGCCAGAATCTTCACTTGGTCTGTGATGGCAGCCTGTCTTTATAAAGCTGCAAAGTCAGTGATGAGGTCAGCACAGTGCCTGGGCGACAGGACTTTTTCTTTCATCAAAAAGCCTGGAGAAAGTGGGAGAATCAAAGGCAGTTGTGCAAAGGTGGTGGTCTCCTGAACTTCCTCTCTTGCCATCAAGAGGAAAGATGGAGAAAAAGAGGCAATCTAAGAGGCAGTGCTGGAAGGAAAAAGTAAGGGAAGTCAAAAGTAGGTTCAGAGGACAGGAGGAGATGTGAGAATTTATTCCAGTGCTGGAACAAATTCTTGTGAACGTGAATATGTAGTAATCATTCTTGGGCTGAAAGTGTGGATCCTGGAATAATTCTCCAAGTCAAAGAAAGTGATCTCAGAATCAAAAGGGTTTTCTAATTGAAACTTGGGCTAAGATGAGGCAAGAGTGCAGTCTTGTTCTTAGCTTGACCTCATCTTAGGATAGAGGAGGAGATTCAAAAGATGACTGAAGATATTTTTTAAGGGTTATTCCAGTTCAAAGAATTAATGGAGCTTGAAATAACTTGCTAAATATAAATACAGAAGACTTATAGGTCAGGAGGGTACTTTTTGTCCATGCCTGCTTCTGAGACTAGATGAACTCTCTCATTAAACCTCTGCTTCCCATTTGCAAAGACTGGATGATACCCCTCACCTCTTGAAGCTGAAGTAAATGAGAGCATCTTCCAGAGTGGAGCAAGCTGGATTCTGCCCTCACAACTATTGGCCTTGCAGTCATTTTAAGTTTGATGTGAAAACTGGAAGAGAGAGACCAGCTGTGATTTCCATGAAGTAAATCTCCTTTCTAACAAGGATACTTATTAATTCTCAAAGCATCCCTTAGATATCTTTACTTTTCTCCCTGCAGACATCAGGCAGGACTTCTCTCTGAGCCCCATGGCTGAATTTTGAAGGCAGAGATATCCTCTGTTATTTGCAGATACATGTCAGCACATTAATGGGGAGGTATGGAGAAGAAAAGACACACTATCTAACAGAGACATGAGTGCTAGGGATTAGTCCCACAGCGAGCTGTGAAAGGTCTATGCCACAAATCATGTCAAGAGAAGCAAAAGCTAATGTTTACCTCCCCCTCAGTTTAAGGCTCTCAGCTGCAGAGAAACAAAGCAGAAGAGAAATCGGGAATAAAATCCAATCAGCCACCTGCTGTCAAATGGTTTCACCTGCTCCTGGGAGCATAGGTTGGCACAGCTGTGAGACAACAGCTCTCACCACTATCCTTGCCTGAGAAAAGAATTGTGTCAGAGGGACAAGCATAGCCGATAGAAGTTTTGTGCCAGCTAAATAGCTAAGTGAATCTATAATGGACTACAGGATTTTCTTCTTAAGGAATTCCACTTTGTGGAAGATTACAAATTGTATTGATTGACCAGTTTTATTGAACGGAGAAGTTCTGTGAAATAAATAATTTCCTTTAGATCTTAGACTGGCTGGGCAGAAAGAGTTAGAGCTTGTGATTTCTAAGACTCAATCCTATGTGTGTAAAACGGGGTTAATACCCTTTCCCCTCCATCTCTCAGGGTTATTCTGAGGATACGTCCATTAAGTGGTAACAGAGAAGAAGTGTGTTTTCGTGGCACAAAATAAGGCTACTTAGCTGGGTATAAGATGGCTATAGGACACATGCATCGTTCAGAGCTGGCCCTGGTGAGCTGGCCTAGCACTTCATGGTGCTGTGGAGACCTGCAGACTATCATGCTGTGCTGGAAGAAATATGTGCAGGGAAAATACAGAGTTGTGCATTCAGTGCAGGATTCAGCTTGTGGGCAGTATACAAGGTGCAGAGATTCATGTGGAGTTAGGACAGTAAGGATGAGCATGTTTGTTTATTTGATCGATGACTGTATGAGATGATAAGTCCAATTCTAGGACCAGAGCAAAGGTACCACTGCCGCATGATGCACAGAGCTGAAACAGTACATACTTACTCTGCTGTGTCAAATGCTTTTTAAAGAAGTGAAGGGACACTCTGTTCTGGCAGATTGTATATCATGCACAGCCTGCCTGCGCTTCACTGACTTCATGATGAGTCAAGTATGGTCTGTCCTTCCACAGCTGGTGTAAGTCCCTTATATGAATATAAAGCTTCCTGAATGCCATCTTGTGAGCTTTGGCTGAAAAGATTATTAACGTGTGATTGTGTGCGTGCATCTGGTCTAGATGAAATTTGTAGCACAGTGACCTAATAGTGCACAGGCCACATATCAATGGTTGTAGAATCACAGTTCAGGTTTGTCAGTTCCCTGTGTAGAGTGCGGTATGGGTTCCTCAGGCAAAACAGCTTGCGATCTTGCGATTGGAGATTATATCACAGCACCTTGCCTCCAACAGGGAACAAAGGCCTCATAGGCAGTTCTAATCCTGGCATTTCCTACCTGTGCGTGCATGATTTTGTGCCCTTGGTGATGTTCTTTTTGTGTGTCATACGATCATAAGTCTACGCTTGTGAGTGTTTTCCATGCAATACTTGGATATTTTGTCTAGAACTCTTCAACAGTGTGCTTTTGTGTCTTCCTTTGCAGAGCTTTTGCTACTACTTTGTTTGTAATCTTTAGTGATCAATTCTGCTGTGAAACAAAGCTGCCTAAGACATGATTGCTTAAGCATCTACAATAATGAGACCAAATGTTCTGGCATTGAGGAGCTGCTGTAAACAGAGCTTCTTTTGTGATGGATTCCTACTGGAAGTTATTGAAATCTTGTATCAGTATTTTTTGTTAAGTTTTAAAACATACTGCTTCCTTTATTACCTGCGTCCCTAGCGATTCTCTTTGTCATTCAACAAATTAATAACGCAGCTGCGTTAGAAGCCAGTTTTGCATCTGAACACGAGGGTGACTTTCAGCAGAATGCAATTCAGTTACGTACTGCGTCAGATGCCAGGTGCTGGGGCCAACCTGGAACCCATACTGAGCTGGTTTGTCACAGGGCTCTTGGAAGTGGGACTGCTTTCATGCCTCTGCCAGGAAGGGGTGAGCAGCCTTCCTCGCTGTGAGGCTGCTCCCTACGTCCCTAACCAGAGCTGCTTGTGGCTGTTTTCCCATTAGGAGCTACAGCAGCTAACCTGATTTTCAAATGGGAGCTTGCCCTTGGAAAGATCGAAAACCTTCATGCTGCAAATTGAGTGCACTTTTAAATAAATGCAGCACCTCTCCAGAGCAGTGTTGGATTTTCCAGCAACATAGCAAAAGTGAATTTAGCTGCTGTATGAGGAACAGATACTGAGATATATGATGGAAAAGGGACGGAAGGGATGGAGTATGGATGGGCTGAGCAGTGGTGATCACCCTGCGTAGAGATCAGAGGAGTAAGGACAGATCATGCTGCTAGCCCTGATGCTGGAAATAGCAGCTGTCCCCACACTCTGAACACAGTCAACCAGAGATGGCAGCAGCAGAAGACAATCTGGCTCTCCAGCACCCTAAAAGAGGCAAAATGGGCAGCTGGGTCATAGCTGGTTTGCATGCTTTGGTTTCTTACTATAAGAAGTTAAATGCTTTATCGATTCCTTGAGCCAGCCCTGCACCTGTCTACACATGGCCTCAATTATTTCTCTTTATGTTTGCATTGCACTGCTCTTTCCCTCTCACTGCTAAATCCCTGCCCATTCTTGTGCGTGGTCGATTGAGAGGGAAAGACCTTACCAACACTCTTTTGTAACAAGGATGCTCTTTTAATTCAAATGGTAGCAGTCTGCCTGGTTGTACTGAATGTCTTCGTTTCCATCTCCTGCTGCCTACCTCTGCAGGGCGGGCTACTGCACACATTTCAGGTCTAGCAGTAACATGATGGTTTGTCTCACAGCAGGCATGGCTGAAGCATATGAAAGGACAATAAGCATTCCCCCAAACTGCCAACAAGGGTAAATATTAGCTTCATTAGTGGGAACTTCTCTCTTTTTCATGCCAGCACATAATTTCAGTGTTGCGGCAGCATCTTTAGTTCTTGTCTGCTAACTGCCGAGGCCACGCTGACTGGGAAACTACCCATGTGCCTGAATCCAGGAAAGCGAGGGGAGCATTTTCCTGTATGTTGCAGCCAAACCTAATTTATTCCAATACAGCGCATGCCTGCTACACAAGCTTCAGGCTAGAAGTGTTGCGAGAGGGGGGTGGCAGACTAGGAAAAGATGGAAGTGTGTCCAGAAGGCTGGTGCCCCGGCTACCCTTGGCATGGAAGCTGCAGTTGTGTTTCAACAGCGGCAGCAAAGCAGAAGAAAAGGGAGCAGCATCTCTTTTGTCCCTAACAGCAGATCAGCACTGACTCTAATCCAGACAATGTGATGGGGGGCAGCCACAGTTTTGTCTGGACCCTGGGGACCTGCCAGCTGTTCACAGCTGGGAGCCAAGGCAGCGCTTCTGTGGGAGTGAGGGAATGTGGGCATCATCCAGAGTGAGATGAGGAACAGAAAGGAATTGGCAGATGGAAACAGAGAGGGTATCATATATTGGGGAAATGGTTGACGTTGAGGGATATTTGTCCTGGGGACAGCACTAGCTTATTGAGGGCATTAGCTTGGTGATTGCGGTGTGTTCTGTGACCCAAAGGTTAGAAAGAATATTAGGCTTAGCAAATGCAGCAATAAAGTAGGGAAGCCAAGCCAGCTCATAGACTATAGTTCAACTGTATCATAGGCTTGCGTAGAATTGCTTACTAAATTGCTAGGCCTTGCTGTTGAATATGAGTTGCCAAGCTTTAAAATGCAGTTTCCTATCCTCTTCCCATTTTCTGATACGTAAAGTATGTATGGCAGGCTTGTTTGGATCTCATAAAAAGCTGGAGGGGTGTTTCTGTTCCTCTGGAACAACAGGGAGAAGTTTCCCACAGAGAGTTGTGGGCAGGCTGGATTGGAGCAGTGTCCCTGCTGCTCCCATGCACCCTGCTGTCCAAGCAGCCTCCCACATAGAGAGTGTGCTTGCACACAGGGAGAGAGCGTGGAATAGCTTGGGTACAGCAAATGATTCCCTCCATCTTCATACATACAGGCTTTCATCACAGAAAGCTGAGCATCCACGCTGACATTTTCACCAGTTCCACTGTACCAGTTTACTTCCACACCTGAGATTGTGCACTACTGATTTTCCCTAAACTGAAAAGAGCCCTCTGAAAACGAAGAGGTGGTTACCCAGCTCTTTGCACTGATTTAAAACTAGTCTTTAAAAATTACTTAAGAATTTATTTTAAAAATGCATTTTAAACTTAACTAGGGCAATTTTCTTGTGGTAGCAGAGGCAAAGAGAAGAAAGGAAGGGAAGAGGATAGAGGTGGACCACCTGTGTGAGTATGTGCATGCTGCCTTTAAAAACAGGGCGTGGCTTAGGCATTTGGATGTCATTGTTTATTTTCTCTTTAGGAACCGGCCTAGAAACCTTTATGTGCTGCCAACTATTGATAATACACCTGGGTGGGACAACCTCAGTTTGGCTTTGTAGTAGTTACCTTCTCATTGTGATTTCAAACAAGACCAGCAGGGCAGAAGCACGCCTGGAGTTGAGAGAGGGAATATGCTTTCTGCCAATAACTTGCTCTTTGCCTGTGGACAAGTAATTTAGTTTCTCTGAGCCTGGGATGGTGGCTTCATTACACAGACTCTTCTTTGGTAATACAGGCTTCAGGTGTTGCTACTTCATTTCCCAGCATCATTATCCTTTCCTTTGCTTTTTCCTTCCTCCACAGCTCATTCCCGCTGTTGTGCCACTGCATGTTACTACTGCGTTCATCATCAGTCAGCATTTTCCCAGCAGTATTATCAGTCTGGTAACTGCTGAGACTATAAAATACAACAAAAACAAAAAAGCTTTGTTAGGTTTGTTTGGTTTTCAGTTGGAATAGTTACCCCACCTGGTTTATGGAGTAGCGTACAGTTGAGGGTCAGCCTGTTGGGGGGTGGCAATGGCACAGGGAAGGAGTGAGGAAGACACAGAAGCAGCAGTCGCTGAAGACCTTGCTGCCATCACACTCTTTATATTGACAAAGTATGGCCTCCATGTTGGCATTAAACAGCAAAGAAAGAGGGTGCTGTGAGTCACCACTAAAGGATGTTTGCAAAGTGTTTTAAGATCCTTGCAGATACCTTGCAGAGAATTGTCCTTGAAGAACAGACATCTCTGTTCTTAGCCTGCACCATTTGCTAGGCAGACAATAATAAACAAGAACCGTTGCAGGTCATGGCTAGCCTTAGAGCATGAACTCCCGCTTGGAAGAAAATGCCCGGATCGTATGTTTTGAGAAAAAGGAGGGAGGAGGGTTTGTTGGGTTGCACATACTTTTCTGTTGTCTAATTGTGAGAAGGTGGAGAGAAGACTCACAGCTACGGGTCAAGCTTGTGACCCTGTTCAGTGTGCAGTGTGCTGAGCAACTTTTGTCTAGCAGGCTGCAACTGCTAGGAGCAGTAAGGCTATAATTTGCAGTTGCCAGCTGAAATGTTATAATTCTCCCGTTCTACCGTAGTTTGTTGTCGTTCTTCTCCCTCAACTCCGTTGTCCTGTCTGTGGTGCTGGCATGAGCATTTATGTCATAGTGCTGTGAACCAGATAGCCATTTTGAGGGGACAGTTATTTTTCATCCTGAGCTAATTCAGCAGCCAGGTGCACAAACACTGGGGTCAGCTCAAGCAAGAGTGAGGTGCAGGAGCATGAATCTATGATTAAAGGTGAAGAACACCAAGGCTTTTTTAGCCAAGTTAAGCAGCAGGGGTGTCTCAGTCCAACCAGAGTGAGAAAGGGAAATGAGCTCTTGCCTATCTTCTGGAAGTCTTGGCTTTTGCCTTTTTAAAAGACAAATGAACAGAAAAAAATGCACCAAGACCTGACAGCTAATTACAGCCAGGAGAGAAAAGGAGGCAGGGAAAACATAAACAAGTCAAGCAGAAAGATCTTGTAAAAGCATTTTCTGTTGCAGAAATCTGTTTACAAAAAAACACACAGAGGCAGCCCTCTTTCAGTGGGTCCTCTGATTTGGCTGCAATTTGACTGCTTTCATAAAGTTCTTTATCCCCCACTGAAGTACTGGAGAGGTTCACTGTCGCACCCATGCACCAGCCGCTGCCCAGCCCAGCTGTGACTTTGGGTCAGCCAGCAAGCTGGATCGCTTTCCGGATCTGGCTGAAAACTTGCTCAGCAGAAATCAGTATCTAGCACAAAAGAAGGGCTTGAATCATGCAGCAGCCCAGGGGTTGAGGAGTTTAAGCCAACTGTGAAATGACCAGGGGGCAGATCAGAGACCTTCATTTCCCCGTCCCATAGGATACCTAACGTGGGAGCAAGAAGGTAGTGTTTAGTGAACACAGTTGGCCTATGTGCACTATACATTATACTAGGCAGATGGTGACAACCAAGCAAGACCTCTATTTTACAGAAACACTGAGATCAGTGTATTGCTGCATTAAATGTTTTGTACATGAGACTGAAGTAGAGTGTCTCTGCTCTGAAAAGCCTCTAGAGCCTCCAGAGACAGCTCTGATGTCATGGGAAAGGTTGTCATCTGCAAGGGACCATTCAGCACCCAGTGGGTAACAACTCTGCAGTGACATTGATGCTGGTTTTGGGGGGATTTGAGATCAGAGCTCAGTGAGGAGGGAGTCACTTTTATGACTAAAAGGAGCAGGGGAAGAGTAAGGGCAAAAGAGGGAAGAGAAGTGAGTATCACTTGTGGAGGGAGGCTGGTCTGAGGGGATCAGATAGGAGGATGTAGGAGCAAACTGCTATTTGAGAAGAAATGCCTGATTTAAAATTGTAGAGAATGTGGATGACAATGTGAGTACAGCTTTGAGCTTGCTAATGTGATTCTGTGTCAGTCCCTGCCAATCTCCAATACAATGACCTGTGCACCTGGCTCTTTGCAATATATATTTTATATTTTATCTTTTCTCTTTTTCTTTTTTCTACACAAACCTGGGGTAGGAGGCTCCCCATGGCTCTCTAAAGGGAGTCAGTCTGGTATAGTTACTGGTGGGTGTGAGGAATATTTATTTTTAGTGGAGCTTTTGGAAGTGGGGGGACAAAAGAAGGGAGGACACGTGCGACAGCAAAAATCTCTTTTTTTATTCCCCTTTACTTGTATGTTGCTGCTGTACACTGCTAACCTGTTACCCCAAATACAGCTGTGTTTCAGAAGCAGGAAAAGTCCTTGTAACACCCTGTGGGATCCCAGGGGATGGGATGCACTAGGCCAATAGGAAAATTGTGCAGCACTTGTCCTTTAATTTTCAGCTCTGTCCTTGCTTGTGGAGTCAGCATGCTTTTCTGACTGGACTCCCCATAGGCTTTTTGCTAGCCCAGTTCTGTAGAAATTCTGCATCATTTTTTATGGTGGTGGTTTTGCATGGCACAGCTTTAAACATCACAGGGTGGTGCTCCTTTTTTTTTTTTCTGTATTGGTTTCTTGCTTTTATTTTGCCCTTTGTTTCTTCCACCGTATTGTTCATTTATTTGCACTCCCTTTGTGCCTTGTCTCAAGGCTGTGAGCAATGTCTCAGTGCAGGGAATTCATTGCGCTACCACGTCATAGTGGAAAGAGCTCCCATTCAGAGACAAAGGAGTATTTTTTTAAAGGGGAAACCATGTTATCCACAGCTTTGTGTTTGTACAGCGCAATGTACAAAGACTGTCCCCTTTGGCATGACTTTATCTCCTACTGTTTATGACAAAGTATGAATTGAGAAAGAGAGAAATTACAACAAAGGATCAAGGAAGCAAGCAGGGCCAACGTCCAAAGCCACAGGCCGTGTAGGGAACCCGTGGAGCGCAGCTGTGATTTGGTGCAGGGCATCTACCAAGCGGGTGGGAGCAGAGAGCAGGGTCTGCACCTCTGTGCAAGGTCTTACATTTCTGCTCCTGCGCTGCTGCAGTTTACAGATAAATGCATTCAGTTGGACTTGTTCTTCAGCATCTTTTCCAACCTAAATGATTCTATGATTACCTGGAGCTGGTTGGTTTCAGTTTAAATTTGCACTCACATGTTTAGCTGCAAAATGTAGCAGCTGAAAAGCAAATACGCGCCCCTGTGTCTGGATGGTGGGAGGGGACAGTGCAGTGGTGTAACTGCCAGACAGCCCTGCAAAATCTGTCCCTGAATATAAGTTAGTGCCTGGGGTTCCCATGTGAGGTTCAAGACAGTGGGGCCATCGGAGGAACGAGCTGCCGTGTCAGCAGTGAGATTAATTCCAATGGATATGATAAAACAAGTGCTAAATGAAAGAAAAAGCTCACCACTATCAGAGTTGAAAATATGAACAGGGATGCTTGGGAGGGAAAAAATAAGGATGCTCTGCTAACTCCACTGCAATACATTGCAAACATGTTATCATCCTGAGCCCAGACTTCAAGGTGGGTGAGAAAAGTTGCTGTAGTAGCTTAGGCCTGCACTGAGTTTGCCCTTCTAGGGCTCCACGGAGAAACAGGAGATGATGGTGGAAAAGGCAGTGGAGACAGCTGGTGCCTGTGGGCAAGAATGGGGAAGGAAACTGAATGAAAGGTCCTGAAACTAGGCAGAGCCATAGCATAAAAAGCTTTATAAGCAAGGACCCAGATTCTGCCTTGCCTTCTGTAGGTACTTCTGCTGACAGCGGTGTGCAGCCTCAGGCTCAGGTAGCACTCAGCAAGCAGCACATGCTGCAAGACAGGAAGGGAGGGTGGTGTGAGCTGGTGCCCTGCAGTGAAAGAACTTGCAGAGTTACTTAGTACAAGTAGAGTTTCATGAAAACGCAGCTTCCCATCTGTGCTCCCCCTGTACAAGTACTTAACAGTAACTGCCTGACACTGTGACTTAGTATTGGTCCTTAGCAAGACTGGGGCCCTGGAGCTGCTCTTGTATAAATTCACTCGCTGACATTCACACCTGAACACTTAGATTTGGCTTCTAAGCACTGGTGCCGAAATGTGTAACACACTGAAAGAAGTTGCATACAAATACCTTTTCCTTTTACCTGAACGAGCTTTTCATGTTTATTCCTCAGATGGTGGATATTTCTTTGCATATTATGAGATTCATAGCCTCCATTTCAGAGATCAGTGTGACTTCTAATAAGCAATTAAGTCCATGGCAAGTCAATCACTCTATAATTAGCTCCAATCTGTGTTCCCATTAGCTGCAACATCCTTTACCTGCCATTGAGCAGCCAGCAGTAAAAGGTGTGAAAATCCTTGTGACCTTGGAAATGCATCCAAAAAACTGAAGCAATCTCCTCTGGTCAGATTCTTGCAGACTGCTGATAACACATAGCAGGAGTTGTCTGCTGGAGAAAACACTGCTGAGGGAATCCTCAACCGTGGTATTTAGTAAAGCTTGGTTCTTTTTATTAGTCTTGAGAAACTATGACAGGTAATTAACTGATGGGAAAGTAAGGATGAACAGTCCCCATTAAGGCACTTTTTTGTCTGGATGTGTATCAGTTTTGAAATAGCTCTGACTTTACAGGCAGGACCAGATTTTTTTAAAGACATATAGTGATGTAAAGACACAGGCACTTAATAGGATTTTAAGCTGCTACCAGGCACTGCAGGGAAGATAGATACCTTACTCTTACTAAATCCTTAGTTAGATATTGCATAAACCATCCTGCGGCTTGGGTTTGGTTCTCTCGCTGCTGTGCCTTTATGTACCAGTGGCTTTGAATGGATCCTATCTAGTGTTTCTTTAGTATGCACAACACAGGGATAAGCTTGGAAGCAAGTTATTTATCCCAGTAGTATTCTCTTGCTTTTTTTATCATCTGATGGTATTTTAGTGTGTGCATTTTTCATCAGATGCAAAAGACTACTAAACGTGCATTGCCACAGAGAAAACAGCTCTCCTGTGTTCCAGTTAACAGGTACCTCCTAGAGTGTGAGCAAAACTAAATACAGGCAGGATTTTGAAGGAAGAGTGTTTCTCATCAGTGTTTACACACACACACTTTTTATGGCCAAAATTGGCACAGACAGAAAGATATTTACAGGGAATAGTCTGGACGGCCCATGAAAACCATTCAGGAGAGGTATACAGAGCGTGGGTATCTATAATCAGCTCATTTTTATCTCTGTGACTTGAACAACTGTGTGCTGATAGCAGCATTATCCTAATAAGAGAAAAGCTGTTGCTCTGCAGAGTTCTCTGGCTTCCCAAGTTCTCCTTCGCATCCAGCTACCTGCCCTGCTGGAAGCCGTGTACCTCACTGTGGTTTACACGTTTCTAAGTCTCTGAGGCAACACAGGCTTGTTGTGCTGGAGCAAAGGGCCATGATGAAAAGGGGAAGAGCTTATGTGTGCATGGGAGAAACCTTTCAGGAATGGTAGGAAGATTCATATGTAAAAGGTGCCGAGGGGGCATCCAGCACTATACCAAAGAGCAGCATACTTGTGAAGGGAAGAAAGAAAAGCCAAGTTAGGGGGCTGACCCTGCAAAGACTTCTGGGGTAGTAACCTGTTACTAAAGCTGGGGGGAGAAGAGTAAAAAAGAAATTCTGTTCTGCAACATTTTTATTTTTGTGAGTGGTTTTTGAACAGAACCATAATGTGTTCCCAAAAGGATAATTTTTCAAATGTGTGATTTAGGTTCAGCTGGAGCATTCGGAGTGGCTCAGGGTGCTTTTCCTTCTTGCTGTTGACCTTTTGCATCATAGAAATTTTAAAAATGGAAAATTCTCTTTTTCCATTGTGCTAGGCACAATGTCATTGCTGTCAGTGTGTGCTCTTGCAGAGAAAGCGCAACTTTACCTTGTATTTTCCCAAGGAAAACATTTTGCTGAAATATATTTGGGACTTTGCTGTGAATGGCTCATGCACACCCTGTGAAGGGCTTGGTTGCATTATGGGTAGCTGGAAGGGTCAGAGGAGCCTGCAGTAGTTCCCCATGCAACGAGGACTTTTCTGCACTGGGGAGATTTCATGTGATTTAATTTACTGCATTCTCCTAGAAAAACCTCTCCTTTAATTTACTGCCTCCTCATAGAGAAACTGATGCATTACAGTCTATAGACAAGAGGTCTGTGCAGTGGGTGGGGAACTGGCTGACAGGCCGCACCCAGAGGGTGGTGGCAAATAGCTCCTCTTCAAACTGGCAAGCTATCACAAGTGGGGTACCCAAGGGACCAATACTGGGCCCAACACAGTTTAATATCTTCATGAGTGATCTGGATGATGGAATCAAGAAGTTTGCCAATGATACCAAACTGAGTGTCGGAAGTGGACACTTTGGAAGGGAGAGCCACCCTGGAGGAAGACCTGGATAGGCTGGAAGAGTGGGCTAACAAGAATGTTATGGAGTTCAACAAGGACAAGTGTAAGGTGTTGCACCTGGGAGAACGTTATCCAGGAGTGCTGCACTGGCTGGGACCTACCTGGCTGGGGAGCAGCTCTGTGGAAAGGGACCGAGGAGTCCTGGTGGACAACAAGCTCAATATGAATGAACACTGTGCTGGTGTGGCAAAGAAAGCCAACAAGAAGCTGGGCTGCATCAGCAAGGGCATCACCAGCAGAGATGAAGAAGTCATTATCCCACTCTACTCAGCGCTTGTCAGGTCTCACCCGCAATACTGTGTTCAGTTTTGGTCCCTGCTATGCAAAAAAGATGTGGACAGGCTGGAGAGGGTCCAGAGAAGGGCCACCAAGATGATCAAAGGATTGGGAATCCTGCCATATGAGGAAAGGCTGAAAGAACTGCATTTGTTCAGCCTTGAGATAAGAAGGCCTAGGGGAGACCTTATCACCATGTGCCAGTCCTTAAAGTGTGGCTACAAAGAAGATGGAGACTCCCTTTTTTCAAGGAGTCACATGGAAAAGACGAGGGGTAATGGGTACAAGGTACTCCTGGGGAGATTCCAATTGGATGCAAAAGGAAGATTTTTCCCAATGAGAACAATCAGCCATTGGAATAACCTCCCCAGGGGAGTGGTGGATTCTCCATCATTGGACACTTTTAAGATTCACCTGGACAGGGGGCTGGGCCATCTTGTCTAGTCTGTGCTTTTTGCCAAGAAAGGCTGGACCAGGTGATCCTTGAGACTCCTTCCAACCTGGTATTCTGTGATTCCATGATGCTGGCACTGGCTTAAAATGACCCAAAGGAAAGCTTACCAGTCCTATGGTGTGTCTCATCCAGGCATGGAATAAGGAATAGCTGCTGGATACCCAGTGCACCCCCAGCTATTTCACAAATACTGCTCTTCATAGACAGGTGCTAACTAGACACTGCAACTGTTACACTTTGGCAAAGTTTCTCAGCTTTCCCCAAAATTTTATGGCTGAGGAAACACATCCTGTTTCTTTACACCAGACAAATGGTTTTCAACCTTCTTCCAATTTGCCAGCCACTAAAAATTCCAGCAGAGGTGTGGACTCCTGTGAGGAGAGTAGGTCTGCTTTTCTGGGTCTTTATCCATGGACTCCTTAAAAATAATTTGCAGATTCCTGGGCTGTCACATACTGTGGTCTGAAAACCACAGTACTAGGTCAGTAAACAGAACCACTGGTGAAATGAACAGATCTATTCCTGGCTGCAAGTAATGCAGAAGTAGGGTGCGAAGTTAGTCCTGTTTCATTTCTTTGTTGTTAGGCAATGCGTTCTTGTGGATAAAGCAGTGCCCGGTCTGGCAGTTAGGAGACTGGGTAGCAAACAGGACCTATAGTTGTGCAACATGCTCTGCAAAGCAGAAAGCATGGTTGATGCTTGTGGAGAGATGAGACTAGAGTCATAGAAGCAACACTGGATAGAAAACTGGCTTCCAAAAAGGGCAAGTAATGAAGCATGGTTGTTGGATGGCAGGAGTTCTAAAAAAGACCTTTTCTGAGATACTGTGTTACTACAGAGAGATATTTTCCCGCAACTTCAACAAAAGCAGGTTTCCTAGAGTGATGACAGTAGTAATAGTGCTGAAGATTTTGTGTTTCCATGTCCCAGTGCCAGCAGAACATATTTCCTCTTCAGTGTGTAAAGGACCTGTTTCTCCTGTATTACAGGAGGCAGTAGGAGCACGGTACTTCGTTGAGAAGTTCAGTACGTCTCCAGTGAAAACTGCATGAGTTGGCTGTGGTTCAGCCTACTCTTTCAAAATGCCATCAGCCTTTTAACTTTGCCAACAGGCTTTGGAAGAGCATCACATTCAGCTAATAAAATACAAGGGCTAAATTTTCCATTCCCCTTCCGAACTGCTGTCCGAATGCAACCAGCTGGTAGGACTTTGTTACCACATCTTACACCTCTTCAGTAAGCTACTGGGTTGATGAAGATATCTGCAAGAGGTCATGAAAGTCTCTCCAAGAGTTTTGTGGAGAAGTAAATATCCAGGAGTAGGAAAAAGTCTCATCTTCCTACAAAACATGTCTTCAGCTTGATGGATAGAAATATAAGAACCATTTGGATATTGCTTTTCTCAGCTGGGATAGGTAAATGAGGGCTGTTCTCTTGCTGTTTGGATATTCCTCAAAATGCTGAACAGGTTCCTGCAAAGATACTGCTAATTCTTCGTATCGCACAATGCCAGAATGTTTTAAGTTGTTCTTACTGCTGTCCTGAACAGCCAGTTCTTGCAGCTGAGTGTTTTGAAAGCAGAGTTTGTTTTTAATTATCAGTTTTAACTGTGGACTAAACAAAGGTTTCTTCCAGAAGGGGAGACAGCATAGGAAGACCTTAAACCATTTCCGTGGCTGAAAATGAAAGCTTCCAAACCTCTCAGAAAGGACTTTCTGAAAGAGGAGATACAAGGAGAAGACTGTGTTCTATCATCTCTCCAAGGAATCAGTCCTAATTTGGTGGACGAAGAGAACAGCATGCTTGAAATTTAGTTTGTGTGAGGTCCAAAAGTAAGGGATGCAGGAGCATCACTTCTTTTGTAGGTACACTGAGTATTTTGAGCATAATGTCTTCATTCAGGCTGTCCCGCACCAGAATGAACCTGGATTCTTTCCACTGCAGACACAGAGACAGAACATCCCGTGGTTTACAGCTGAATCTTCATGTTTGGAGGCAATCAGGGATGATCCCAGACAATCACCCATGACCCATTGCACTTATACACAGTTTCTATTCTGCATCTGACCTCACGTCCCCTCCATATATCTGCTAAGCACTGCAGATATCACATTGAGTTCTAGGACTTGCAAGTGGAGAGTACTTGTCTAATAATTTTTTTACTCCTGGAAGGCTTCTCAGGAGCAGGATGTGCTGTTTGGGCCTGATATTGCCTTTAGTGTGTCTGGCCCCCACCTCTCTTTTATCACACATACTCATATGGCATTAGAGAGCTGCCTCGCAGCCGCCCCTCTGCCGTCATTTTGGTGTAGGTCCCTGCTTTTTGGTTCGGAGACCACTTGGCATTTACAAAACCATGCGGCCTATGCAGAGCATCGTCCAGATATGAAGCTGCTGACCCACATGCCATCTGTATGAATTAGGTCACACTGGCTGTTTTGTCTTCATAGTACAGATAAGGGAAATGACTTATCCTTCTGCAAAGTGGGCTGGAAGTCAGTACAAGGATTTTAGTCCCAGCAGAACTTGTGCTGCTTTATTTACCAGCTCTAAGTGGGGATAATAAAAACAAAGGTGGAAAAAAAGTCATAAAGTGCAAGGTACATATTGTACCCCAGCAAGAGGATGTTGTGTGTACGAGCCAGGGCGCTCCTCTAAATAGAAGTCTGCATTATCAGAGCGATTCTGGGAGATCCCAGCACGAGGCAAGCCTTATTTTACTGATCTGCAAGTAAACGTATAGGAATAGACTATTCTTGCCCCACAGGCATTACAGTACGTTTGCTGGGAGGAAAGCAGGAAAGGGATTCAGCTCATGGAGAACTGAGAGGAGGTATGACTTTTCCCAAGTCGTATTAAAACTTGTGGCAGAGCCAAGACTTAAACCCCTTCCCCCTTTCAGTGCTTAACCATCCCCTCTCCAAATGTCCCTCCGCGGCTGTGCCTGCAAAGCTGTCGTTCTGAAGAGCGTTAGGATCTGCCTCTGAAGTGACTTCAGTGCAGTTTCTCTTCCTCACCCCCGCACCCCCTCTCATTAGCTTGAAAACTCCTATTTATAAACCTGCTCAAGCTTGCTTGTTCAGGGAGGAGGAGCTGAAGCACTCAGCACGCAGACTAGGAGACTCAGCAGAGATGCAGGCAGAGCTACTTCTCACTCAAAGGGTAATAACCAGATGGAACAAGTCAGCAGGAAGAGTGCCTGAAATGTCACAGAAATGAGATCAAGCAACAGCTAAAGCTTTGTGTCTGCAGGCAGAAGGGGGAGAATCACAGGCTCTCAGGAAACAGTAAGAAAGAAGGGCTGAGTGGAAGCAGAATATTTAAGTGGATAAGCACATTGGACTAAATGGCCTAATCGTCTCCCCAGACCATCACACTTCCATTATGCATTTTTGACACTCTCTCCCAGCCTCTCTGACAGTGATGAACAGGAGGCCTATAAAGCTGGCTTGCTGGGAAAAACTGTGCCAGGCTACTAACTGTGGAGTGGCTCGTCACCTCCGTTGTTAAACAGATCACTTGCCTCCCTGAATCTCACCGAGACGCTGTTCGTAAGCACAACACTTGTTAAACTCAGGCTTGCCTGCAATTTCTGTAGCACCTGGTGATTTTGTGTTGGCAAGCTAGAGAACAGGCTGATGACAACACAAACCCCTGTGAGGGGAGAAGTGAGTACCTAAATAGCTGTCCTACATTGTACTGCACTATATACAACAACCTGACTTCCCTTAGCTTTCCTCCTGCCTATACTTTATGGTAATGATCCAGACATGACCCAACTATCTCTGCTGATCTGGAGAGCCACAGGACAATTATGAAAGACCAGACAAGCTCATCTGCTATAAAGGAAGAGAATAAGCCAGTTCCTAAGTTTTATGTAAAGAATAAACAAAACTGCAGTTACATTCATGGGGAGAAACAGAACCACATTGTTCAAAAAATCAGAAGAGAACAAAGAGGTACAATGAGAATCCAAGACCAAAGCTGTTTCTGTCAAGGGGCCTGTATCCGCATGCTGAACCTCACCTCTTCCCCTTCCGGCTTACCAAATGTTTTCACGGAGCTCTTCATGCTGGTGCACAGGCATCTCCCCAAGCTCCTCCTCTTCCCTGGGCCTCTGAGCCAGTGGAAGGCAAAGGACCTGCTGTCCTGAGTGCTCTGCTCTGCTCTGCTCCTCGCTGGTCTGAATTCCTACCGTTAGTCTTGCTAATAGATTAACACTCCTTGACACCTATGCTGCTGGGTGCTTCGTCATCTGATACGTTATTATGTTACTTAACAAAAATAAATATTTTAATGCCCACAATCTCACCATCTAGTCTTACCATGAAGTCCCAACGTATTAAGAAACTGTTTACAGATCTAGTGAAGGACAGTAATTCCCACAAAATGCTCACAAGCTGTCAAAGACAAGACACAACCAGTGAACGAAACAGGTAGACTGAGGGGATGAGACCAAGATTTAGGGTAACAAAAGATGTGCACAATTGTGGCATTTTCACTGTGATGATTTTAACGACGGTGTGCTAGACATATGGAGTACTGGGAAACTCTCGTGATAATACCAAAATATTTCTAAAAAGAAAATTACTGAATTCGCCTATATATAATTGCTGTCTTTGCTGGAAAAAACGTGATCCAGTTTGTGGTATCATCTGACATATCTCAGGTATTTAAGCAGCTCTCTGCTAACACCAGAGAAAAAACATCAACCTATCTAGAGCATGTCTCTGTGACAGACACAAACTGAAGCGGGTTTAGAAGTGAGCGCTGAAAACTGTCACAGGTTGAGAAAACCTGGCCAAAGTGGAATGATGGAAGGAATTGGGTTTACTGGGTTTAGGAAAAAGAAGAGTGAGGAGGAACATAGAAAACTATCTTCTAATGGAGCTATAAAAAGAACAGGGATTAATTGTTCTCTGCTTCCGTGGCAGGAGGAGTATGCAACAAATAGTGGCCAGCTTTGTTTGCATAAACAAAGATTTTGGTTAAGTATCAGAAGTAGATTTATTCTGAAAATAGGAAGAGAGATGCAGTCTTGAAGGCTGTGAAGTCCCTGTTTATGGAGTTCTTTAAGAGCAAAGCTTTGTCAGTCAATGATGGTCTAGGCATATTTACTTTGTTGTAAGAAAGGGACCTTTGAGGTCCTTCCAGCCCAATGTTTCTATGGTTTCTACTAAGTCTACAGTTCTAACAGCAAGGCTGCAAGCTATGATCTCATTATATAAATGAAGATAAATGGAAATCTTCATTGGGTTCCCGATGACCAACTCTGGAAAGGGAAACAGGAGGTTTGGGAAAAACAAGTGCCATAAGAACCTTTAAAGACATCAGTGTAATTTGACCCTGTAGTTTCAGGAGCATCCTTGAAGAGGGGCCTGGGATGAGTGGGTTAAAGAGGGAAAAAAACCCTACTCCTTGTCCTTAGTTTTGTGAAGGAATGAACTGGAGGAGATGGACTTGTCCTGTGTTTAAACAGCTGGTTTCAGGGTTGGCTGTGGTATCCAGCCTGCATCTCAGTGACTACACTCAAAAATGTACAAATAACAAAGATCACAATAACAAAGTGTTGTTGATGGAAATACCTTGACGTAGCTAAAGTGGTTCACCACTTCAGAGCTAGAATAGGAGAGGAATTTGTGAAATTGAGATGCTTATATTCCTTGTCCAAAGTCAGGGGGAAAAGCTGAACATCACACAGGTAAAATAGATGCATTTTAAATTACATTATCAGTAACCTATGGTATAAGCACTACATTTAGGGTTGTTGAGTATTTTTAAACAACATCCACTGAGCTTGAGTTGAAACATTAGATTTACTCAAGTGTAAATTTTCTTCCTTAGTAAAACTACATATGAGTTGCCACTGTATACGTGAAAATCTAGTATGTTTGCTTTGAGATAGCTTCGTTAGGTTTCTTTCTTCATCCCAAGTTACTTGCTGATGGTTCATATTTCTGTGGTCTCAATATTTTGGGGTTTGCTTTTTTTAAAAAAAAAAAAGGTTTCCATGCCAAATATAGAGGTTCTTAAACAATGACCATGACCGATGGTCCTACCTTAAGCTCTCAAGCATACGCGTAAGACTTGGGCATATGTGGCACTGTGGGCTTAACTCTGGAAGATGATAAGAACTGTGGCTCCAGTCCAACAAACTATATTTATCCTGGGCATAGTCTCATTCAACTGGACTACTAGCATGCTCCAATCTAAGCACCAGGAAAGAGAGCAGTTAAATTAGGGCCTGTTGGGATAAAGGCAAGCAGTGCAGTTCTGATCATAGCAATAGTACCCTCCTTGTCTTTGATGCAGTTCCTCTGATGTATGCAAGGATAAGTGAAACTGGATCTGGATCCATAAGATCCTTTCTCACTTTAGACTCCATCCTTCAACATGATCTGTATCATTTGGAATAACATCAGTTAATTGGGATAATAGATACTTATCACGGGTTTATGACAGAAAGAAGTTGCTCAGGTTCTGTAAAAATTCTTCATCTTTGAGTTAACAGAACCTAATTAACATAACTCCTCCAAGAATATTAAGCTTGGAGTATCTAGAAGTCCTGTCTAAAGTCCACAGTGGTGAAAGGAGCAGGCTCTGTCGTGCTCCCATTGTTAATGGCTTGGAAGGATGGACAGTTTAGCCAGGTTTGTGTGAATTGATAAGTCGCAGTCCAGCTCATGGTAGACTGTGGTCAATCTCACAGCTGCTCCACATGAACATCCTTGCTGAGTGAGGGACTCATTCTGGAAACCTTCTTAAGCTGGGAGACTTAAAACTGAGGCAGTGTGCTAAGGCTGCTAGCCTGCTAAGGATTACAACTTTAATTCCAGACTCTCTGCGTCCTGCGTTGTTATGTGATTAGACAGATGATATTTTTCTAGGAATCCCCTGAGATACAGCAGGCTGATGTGACTTCTTAGCTGGAGAGGCATCATGAGGAAAGTACTTCATAAGTGCCTTCAGCAGATGTTCTTACCACAGGTATAACTATCTTCAGATGACATTTACTGTTACTGTTGCTCCCTGCTACCTGGTCTCTCTCTTGTTTTTTCTGTCCCCTCCTTCCCTAGCTAATTCACGCCTGAAAGCAGCATGCAGTATGTTGTGGCCCAACAGTGCATAAAAGTAGCTGTACTATACCCGCCTTCAGACTGGGTACATCAGCGTAGCAGCATGCTGCAGTGACCTGCGAAGGGACCTTGGCTCAGCTCGCCCTGCCACGACTGGTCTCTTCAGTACTGTTCGCTCTCCTTCTTTTATGGCCATCTTGTCTCTTCAGGTCTTGTCTCTTCAGGTTGACAGTTTTTCTGTCTCTGGCTCTCTGCCTGTATAGTCCTTGAAAGAGCCTCTTATCGTCAGAAAAAGAAAAGATTTTTTTTGACATTTCCTAGCATGTGTTCATGAGCGCTGACAGCAGATATGTCCTTGGGAGCCATCAACTTAGAGTCAGTGGTTCAAAATGTGTTCTGGGACACATTGTTCATTCTGGAGTGATCATCCATAGGTATTTCTGAGACACCTACACCTCGTCTATCAGTTCAATGTCATTTGATATTTTCTCTCATCCTTTCACCAGAAGAAAAAAAAACAACAAACAAGTGCACACAAAAGGGTCAATGTTTTTGAAAGGTCAGTAATTCCAGATGAAATGCAAACTTAAGGCTTAAAAAAAAAAATCTCCATTGAGCAATAAAGCACTTAGAGTTTGACTTTGTTACGCAAGAGAGAAACTTTCCAGCTGGCTGGCAGTGGTTCTGAAGGGTGTCTCTGTGGTTATTGATTAATTAAATCTATTGTTACTCAGTTCTTTCATTAATCCAAGTGTTTTCTCTTCACTTGTGTCCCCGCACAACCTTGTTTTAAAGACTTGGAATCTGTCAGAGACAACTGCTTTGATTATCAGTTTGCTGATTTGAAATGCTAACTTCCTGTCTCAGAAATTTCTAGGTGTGGCATTTTAGACCTCAGAAAAATAAGAAAGCTGCTTAAAGTTGAAGGTGTCTCCAGTCTCATGTTCAGACTGGAACTCTCCGTCCATGCGTAACAGAGAGGAGGGCACAAAAGGCTGGACCAGAGAGGTGGCTTCGCTGCTTTCTGTAGGACTGCGCTCAGTTCCAGTGCTGAAACACAAACCTTGTAGGCGATTCCCTCCTGAGGTGAGGGGCAGATGCCTCTAGTGGGTTGATATTTGCTGTTTGGGATTATAAATCTCTGGTGGAGTTGTGTGGAAGACGGGATAGCAGTAACAGCAGTAACAGCAGTAGAGTTTTGCTTCTCCATATGCCCACCTTAGCCCTAATGAAAATTTCCCAATAGCCTTACGCCCATGCACTTTCTGGTCCCAATAGCTAATAAGCCTGAGCAGCACCGCCGCCCCAGCAGTAGGAGGCTGTGTCTAAAAACCCAGAAAAGAGCCCAGCTTTTGCTAAGCCACCCAGTCCCTGGCGTCTCTGTCTGCTGCACTGAGGGTACTTTGTTCGCTGGTCCCTGGCCCAGCGCCACTGACTCATGTCACACAGGAAGCTGAACCTCTGCCAGCTGAGAACCGCTTCTAGTTGCTATCTCCAGTCATCGGTGCTCGATTGGAGCCTGTTAACCAGGCTCCTGACCTGCCAGCCTTGCAGGTCCCACGCATTTGCTTTCCCTTGTAAGCCCTTGAGATATCAGAGGCTGTTCTACCAGGATGAATGTGTTTAGGAAATGCCAAATCCGAATTAAGCACTGCTGGGTACTGGGAATTTTTAGCTTCAAGACTTCAATCCCGACTGGAAACATTTGCCAGAATCTAGGATGGGCTGAGTTCAAGCCCAAGAGCAGGGCAAACCTCCATCAAAAAGCTTCCCCACAGCAGCAACAATCATTAAGAGATCCTTTATCGCAGCAGCCACAAGTCACTCCTGCTTCCTTCCTGCTATATACCAGCGTTATTTCCAGTGAAATGCAGGGATCATTTCAAGGGTAAAACAGTCAGGTCAAAAGAGCACCATCTCCACCTTTCTGAAGCGGGGAAAGGGAGGAGGCACTTTCAGTTTGTGACTATTTGGCTGCTTTATAGTTTTGTTTGGTGGAACATAAAAGAGACCTGGAAATTTCAGAGGGCTATTTTAGGAAATCCTTTGCAAATTCCTTTAGGAGATGGGTTTTACCTTAACAATTCAACTAATTACAATTAGTCACTTGATCCTGGAAGCAGAAGGAAATTGTATCATGCGTATTTCATACAGGATTTATTTAAGTATTCTGGGTCTTAGCTCTTTGGCACCTGCTGTTAGTCCTTTTGCCTGTAATTTCAGCTGGCAATACCAACGCCTTTGTACCAGAGAAATGGGCTTCCTCTTCTGAAGAGCTTAAGAACAATAGTGTCTGCTGGCAAGCTCAGTTCTTGTAAAGATCAGACGCAAACAAAATATGCATAGATTGGTGTCTCAGTACAGCCAGATACACAGAAAATGTTTGTGCCTGGGGATGTCCATTTTCCCCCAGCTGTATGGGTAGGTATCCAAAGATTACTTTGCTGATAACAGTAAATCACCCTGGTTGCAGCGGTACTGCTAATAAACACTACAGTAAACCATCATGTAACATAGTACCAGGAAGGTCCCCTGCTTTCCCTAAGGAATTTAAAAATGGGAGGTTTTGACCGTTTCCTAGACACAGTAATGCGTTGGGCGTTGTGAGAGCCCCTCCGGGGGAGCTGAGACCTCGGCGGGGGGCTGACGCAGCAGGTGGGGAGGAGCAGCTGGTGACGTGTTCAGCCTGTGTGCTTGCTTAGTAGTATAAATGTGTTGAACACCGAGGAAAGTTGCAGTCAAATTGATGTAAACAAAATAACGTATTTCTGTATAATTGCACTAATTATACAGGGATGCTGCTTTTAACTAAACAGCTGATACCTTTCTTTGATTGAATGAAATAGAAGTCTCTGAGGCTTGCTATTACTCTCTCTTCCTTTCTTGCTTAAATCTCTTCTCCTGATGTCTGTTTTATCAATCAGCCTGAGGATTTTCCAATGTCTTTCTTTGGTCACTTTAGAAATGTTTGTGGTGTCTTGCCCTCTAAAGCCATGCACACAGAGGGTAATTTTCCTGGAGAAGTTCCTTGGCCACCTCAGAAGTGCCCTTGTGCCAGCAGTCACCTGCACCGCTCTGCTGCTGCCCCGATCTCTGTGGAAGAGACTGGTCCTGGAAATAAGTTGATCTTGATCTGAATAGCCTGTCAGTAGAAGCAGCTGATGCTTTGCTACTCATAAAGCAGTATCTAACACGTAGGAATGAAGGCTCAGCATTTCTCTGAGTTAGGGTGGTGCTTCACCTGCTTTTGCAGTTGTGTTTGAGCAGCTTAAGGTGCTACGACCAAAGCAGATTTAGGCAAAACCATTTAACTCTGTACTATATCAGATGAAGACTTTGACCGTTACCCTCTTCCACCTGAAAAGGCACCACAAGCAGTGGCATGGGTGGTAACGTTTACAAACTGCATCACCTGATAGCAGGACAGTAGCAGGAGTGACTTCCAGCCTTGCGGCCCTTCAAATCATTTTCCATCGCATTTCTTGTCATCTTATCCTCACTGACCCTCTTTGTGTTTTCTTCATTGCGCTCTTGAAGTATTGAAGTGTTTCTTTGCAGGTGTTTCAGATCACCTGAGTGAAGCTGGAAGAAAAACTACTTTTGAAAGAGCAACAGTGATAGTCAGCTTAGCTGCACGACTCGAGTACTCAGCTATGGTAGGTTCCCTCCAATGCAAGTGTCTGGCCCTGCCTGACCTGTGGCCCCAAGCAATCCTGTCTTTGCATGGGTTTGAATTTGCTGCAAATAGGTCTCCCTATCTAAGAAAGACCAAAAGAAAAGAATCCTAAACATTTTAATTTGCAGGAATTTCTGAACTGGCAATACTCTTGACAGTGCACGGTAGAGCTTATAAATAGCTCTTTGAGTGCCCGTGATGTCACGAACCACAAGAGTGTCTGACTTGTGATTTATTACATCAGATCGTGGCTTGTTCATAGGCTTGTAACTTGCAGCTTATTTACAGTCAGTACACCCACTATTATTCCTAAGCCATCCCAGTGCTGAGCAGATACATAAATGCTGCCTGGAACTGAAACAGTAAACAACCAATTAAAAGTTTAACCTCTTCCTTTCCAATCTCCTCCTATATTATTAACTGAGGATACTGTTGCTTAAATTGAGATAATACGAATCGGTGTTCTTCCATTTGCCTGTGTATCACATTTGCACAAACAATACTTGTAGATTTTTTGAATATTTATGTTCAAAATTAATTTCTCATTAAAAATGTGTTTATTCAAGGACATGTTCTTTCCTTTTTTTCAGTGAAAGATTGTTGTTTTACAAGATTTTCTAGAATAAAATAGTGAAAGCTCATTTGTAGAACGTAATGAAAGAAGAATTTTAATTCTTTTTATAGTTCTTGACACTGCAGACATATGCACATAAATTGGTTTACCTAAACAGCAGTTTGCAAAACCAGAGTTGGACAATGTAATTAGAAAGGGCAAAGTTTGGTACTCAGATTAATTAAGCTTAGTAACATTCAAATTTTTTGTCACATTTTTTTGGTGAGGTGAGGGGGAATCTCATTCACTTTGGCCATGTTTTGGAAGAGGTCACAGTTAAGTCTTTTAAGATTTAAATACAGGCCAGTATGAACCTCAGGCATTAATGAATTCTGAATGTAATGGTTTTAAGATTGGAAAATTCATTGTTCTGCTCATGTTCCCTAGTATTTCTGAGTTTCAGAGGTGACTTGGTTTCCTATTGCCCAGTCACAGAGAAAGGCACTCAGCTAGAAATCTACTGAAAGAACTAAGACCTTTCAACTGATGCTGCTCCAACCAGGTGCATTTTAAAACAGACAAAAGCCCACCTGGAGGAAAACATGTGATTATATTCAAGTGTCTAAAAACTGGTATATCATGGTATCTGAGAGTGGTCAGAGAAGTAACTGCATCATTCAGAAATGGCAAAATGGGAAATAATATACATGGCTACTCTCAACTGAGTATCAGTGAATCTCGCTGGTACATTAGCCTGTGTTCTCTGTCAAAGGTTATTGTAGAGCACTCCTAAATGTATCCTTGTGATTTATTCCCTCCCTTAAAAAAAAAACCTCAGGTAAATCTAAGGCTACAGGAGAAGAAAAGTAATTAGTAGTACTAATGTCCTGTAAAGTATCTTTCTATGCCTTGCGGTGTCATAGTCTGTGATCTTAAAAGCATAGCCTATGTCCTGAGATCAGAAGCTCCTTTTGTATTCTCATGGGACAAAGTACTCTAAACCAGCTAGTAGAACAAGATCAAACACTACATGTCAGTGTGATTTGCGAGGGGACACAAAGGAAACTTTTCTCTAGCCAGCTGGTTCTTTCTAAACGTTCATTTGTATTAATTAAAAGATTTACAATGTTAGCAACCCTTACTGGAGTTGGGACAGAGTGCAGATAAGGTGGTTCAAGGTGCATGAGAAATCTAGTTTATTGCAGTCTTCTCTGTACAGATTTTGCATTTGATACCTAACTTTGTTTAGTAAATAGTGAGTTGGCTAGCTAAGGTGTACTGATGGCCATGAAAGAGAAATCTACTGCACAGCATGTCAGCAGTATTTCTTCTAGCTGGGTTTACATACATCTGTATATGGCCACAAAGCTTTTTTTTCAATTTATTTTTTTACTGGACCTGCTTTTGAATATGAGTGTTTTCAGAATCTTGCTCATGAGTTAGGCAGAGGGCTCAGCGGAGGTCGTGGGAGTGCCGTCTGTGCTCGCTGTCTCTGAAAAGAAGAGCTAAGGTGCCTTGAATGTCAAGAAAAATGCTTATCGTTGTGCAAAGGAAAAGTATTTGTGTGCACTGCCACTAATCTCAGGTGTTTAGTCATCAGGGAAGAGGCCTTCAAAATTTAGAAAACAAAGGATTATTAAATAAATGGAAAAAAAATCCTTTTTTACGCCCTCTGGATATGGGTGCCATTGGTGTACAGAGAAGTTCTGTTTTCAGGCTTTTCTATGCAGTCATGACAGCTCGAATGCCATTTCCCTTTGATCGAAGCACCTATGCAAGCCCGTGGTACCGGGACCTGCAGCTTTAAGGAAAATAGTGCAGAACTTTCCTGTATAAAAGTATGCGGATTTTTCATAACATTTATCGTCCAGTTACTGGCACACTGCCACTGGCACAGAGTGGTGCTGGAGGCTGACTGGGTCCGTTCAACAATTATCAGTGTGTGTTTTCCTATGTCTTACCATCTCCCTGGGCATGTGGTAGCAGCCACGGTCAGAGCCAAGGCAACGGCTAGATAAGCCTTTGCCCTGCTCTGCTGCGGCCTTTCTTATGTCTTATTTTGGATTGGGAAGAGTTAATAAATATACGGATGCATTTTTCCTCCTCCCTAATTAGATCCCAGAGGAAAATTGCCACAAGCCTCAACTGCGTCCTTAATCTTTTGAACAATAGAAACCATATTAAAAAAAAAATAACTGTCTTCCTGGGAGGGGTGGATGCTAGTCAGTGACCCAGAGCTGGGTTTCTGGTGCGAGCCTTGCACAGGCTGGCCGGGGGCAGCGAGGGTGGCCGCCCGTGGCTGCAGGGGCACCTCCTGCTTAGCTGGGCTGGGTTGGGTTCCTGCCAGACAGGTACGTGTGGCCCCAAAACCGGCAGGGTGCTTTGCAGTGGTGTGGAGAGGCATTGGGGAACGGGGGAGCCTGGGAAGACGGGCGAGCAGCTTGCTCGCCTCTGCAAGAAGCAGTTTCCTTCCAGGCTGGGAGTGCTTTGGCAGAGGGACAGGGTGGATGGGGGTCCCGCACTTGACCAGCTCAGCTTCTGGAGAGGTGCCTTCCCTCTCCAGGTCTGTTGGCTCCCCGACATTAAAAACGCTTCTCTGAAACGTGCCTTCCTCTGCACACAGCCATGCAGTGAGCCTCAGCTGGGCTGGCGGAAAGCAGCATTTTCTGTGTACTTCAGGAAGGGCGCAATCAGCTGCCCAAGACCATTATCAAAAGAATTGGGACGGAGAACTGCACACGTTAGTTAACCCAGCCTCTCCTCTCTTCCTCCTCCCTCTGACTCAACAAGTGGTGTAAGCTGCAAACAGCATCCTTATCCAACAAGCGTGCATTTTATTTCCAGAACAAATTGAGGTATTAGGAATTTTAAACCCCAGACGTTTCTCAGAGTTATGTAAACCAAGAGGCAGCCAGATGCCCACATAAGAGCAGAGGGAAAATCCCTTCGAGAGCACGTGCCTGGCCCATGGCTGCACTGCGCTGCCAAGCAGCGATATTCAAACTGTGAGGTGCAACAGGCTGAGGTAGCAAAAGCCCAAGAAGAATGAGGTGAAGGTGTGAAATGACACAGTTACTTTTCTTTTTCCCCAGGCGGCCCTTGGCAAAACTAGAGCACACTACAGTTGTGGCTCCCAAATCAATAATCAAGTTCTCCTATGCACGAACTTAGGCAGAAAGCTAACCAGCCTAGGAAGAGGCCTAAATGGCAAAGAGTATCGAAAGAAAAAAGACAGGTAAATATTACATTCAGTGTTTCCCAATGTCCTGTATTTCATTTTTCTCTCCTTGTTTCATTCCCCTTTTGAGATAGAAAATTGTCATCTGGAAACAAGGACAAATTTCCTCTTGTTTTGTTGCATTAGGGAAAGTTTGAAAATGTTTAGGTTTTTGAAAATTATTTTCTGTCTTTAGAACTGTCACAAGCACTGAGTCAGTTTCTTGGAGGTCTTTCTTGGTGGACTCGAGATATTGACCAGGAGGTCTCTGAATTCTTAGAGAAAGTAGCTGAGACTTTATTTCCTTCCAACAGTTTATTTTGTCCTTTCAATTGAACAGATATTTATGAACACACACTGTTAAAACAGCTGTTCCTGCCTCATACTGGAGCTCATCTCCACCACAGTAGCTCTGCTGAAAAGAGGAAAGTGATCGCCTGGCATGGATTCAGTCCTGTCTCTACTTCTGCGAGGCTCTGCCCATCACCCAGAATGGGCAGCCTGCCTCTGTCTGCCTCCTATCTGCCCCGGGATGTCCTGCGTTAGAGATCAATGACATGTGCTAGCCTTATCTCTTACTAGGAAATTATAGAGCTATTAGGAATGTGGAAAATACCTTTTCTCTCCCTCTCCTCCCACCAGTCAACTGCAATCAGCACAAGCTTTAATGTAAACAGGCAAAAGCAGCAACAGGAGGCTTTTTATTGGTGTGCCTTATTATTACTGTCTGAGAAAAGAAGCTGCAAATGCAATATCGAGGTTTGCTAGTTACAGCATTGCCCCTGTAGCTGTACCTTGTTTGGTGGAGGCAAAGAATGAGATTTGAAACTGTGCAACCAGTGAGGCAGTAAAATGTTTTAATAAAAGCTGCAGCACCCTGAGGAGTGAAGGAACAAAGTTGTAGGCACCTAAGAAAAGAGTTTGATAATGTTTTGAGGACATGCCTGTGCACATGAGGCCTTTCTAAGGGGCACTTCACAAAACTCTCTGTGTGTGGCTTCTCATGCCAGCTTGCCTCTGTTGGGATACCAAGGAATCCATGGTTGGGATACCATCAGGCCTTTCTGGCCGAAGGGTACTGACTGTGATAGTAAGTGGCTGGCTCAGTTTCAGCCTAGTAGCCCCCTAAAACTCTCAATATGTGCCAGATATAAGGAGCTCTTCATCATGCAGGTATCTCCAAAGAATCAAATTGAGGCCAGCGTATCCTGGCATGCAGAGTACTAATCAGTCCTCCGAGGCTGAGTCACCATCCGTTCTCACCAGACCAGGTTTGGAATCAGGTCAGAGGATCAGTTGTTTATTGTCAAAATCCTGAAGCTCTCTATCCTTCCTTGCCAGTAAAGCTATTTAGCTTTCCACCACTGTTTCAAAGCTTTATTCTTTCAAAGTGGCCTGTGCTTGACTTCTCCTCAACACCTCTCTCTGGAGAGAAGCAACACAGTGTAACCCTCGGTCAGGGCTGGGTGCCCTGTGTCCGTGACCTTTACCATGCTAACCTGCCCTCATCCCTCCCGACAGAATTAATTGCCTCTTAGGGCAGCTTTGTTGCCAGCTCTGGGAGGTTAAGACAGACAGCTCATGCTTCCGATAGTTAGGAACTAGTAATAGCCAGTTTAGGTCCTGGTATGAGAGAAGGAGAGGCTGGTAATACCCCTGCTTCAGCGGCCCATTAGAGTGAAGGAATCCTCAAAATGTGGGTTAGTTTCAGCTGAACCCTCTCCCTTACTGGCCCGGGCTCTTCCTCATCTTCTCTTTCAGCTCTGCACCACAACCCACGTGAGGAGGGTGTGATGCCATTTATTCTTGTTCCCTTCCTCCTTGAGATCCTATGAGAAACACCAGTTTGAATCAGAGGCAGAGGCTGGGACTGAAATGAGAGAGAAAACTCAGAAATGCAGAGATTTTAGCCCAGTGTGTCTACCCCAGCTCTGTGAAGGAAAACTGGACCTCAAAAAAATGCGTGAGATATACTCAGCAAAATAGCAGCTAAAGAAAGACTATTTGAATTAGAAACTGCCTAGCAAGCAGCAAAAAAGGAATGGCTGCTTGTCATAGGTAATGAACAGGACTCAGAAGAGCGTTGTAGCATGGGTGTTACGTGACCTTCTGCCCTCTTGCAATATCTGCTATTTTTGGACATTTGCTGAGAAGAATTCCTCCAAGATCACTCTTCTGGATTATTGGGTGGTGATAGCTGGGTTTTCCAGCACAAACATAACTGTGCTACAGTGAGAAGTTTCCAGCAGGGATACTTTTCCACATGCATTTGAATGAGAATTCATTTAAAAGCCTATGATCTGCATTTGGCAAGTAGAGGCAGGGTACCACAAACCAACAACATGTCTCCAAATATTCTGGTCCCAGATATGTAAATCTAGCTGCTGGCAATGTGCTCCCATTGTACATTAAGCAGCACAGATCTGGACATATCTGGAAATACTTTCCACATCCAGATCTCCCCAGCAAGAACCACGTCTTGGGCAGATTGCATTTTTATTGCCTTCACAGCCTTGCTCCGATGATATCCCGGTGCTTAAGGTGAGCTGTGTGAGTAATGGGGCTTCAGTATAATGGAGCCATTTGCTTCTGCCCAAGTGAACTGGTGCTTAATGGTCTGTACAGTTATATGACCTCTAGTTGCAATCTGATCGGATATCACAAACTAAAAGAAGTGGAGTCTTGCTGATAATGGGAGGGCAATTGAGAGTCTTAGGGCATTGCCCAAAGTGGGGACAATCGGTCAGTAGGTGGCAATCTTATATCTGAAGCAGGAAAGGCCCCCACAGTGCTAGAAAAATCTGTGCTACCGGCCATGTCTTCAGTGAGACGTGTAATAGTGAGGTCTGAAAGCTTTGTGCACTGGTTCTAATCGCGTGGAGTTAGTTTCCTTTGCAGTGTGTTAACCTTGCACCCTTGCCAAGTCCCAGATGTTATGACTTAGTTTCCCTTCCCTCAATTCTTCTGTGCCCTCTTGTTGCATATCTGATAGGTTATGTACAGCCTTCTCCTTCTCCAGACAGCAGTACAGGGCCAGACGTGTAGCCTTGCTATTTGCAGCTAGAAAGCTGCTGTGGAATGGACACACTGTGGAAATGTAAGTCACGAATTACCATTAACCAAATCTGCTGTTCAGATGTGTGAGAGGAGGGTGTCTCAGTCCTTCCAGAGATGAATGGCTGCCCCGCAGACTTTGCTGGCCTGGTTTGTCCATGCAAAGTCAGTCAACTGCAGCAGTTTGATCAACACCGCCTTTAATTTAACACTGCAGCTTTGGCATCTTTGCTCATATAGTGCTGACTTGAGAAATGCTTTCATTTGGGGCTTTTTATTATATACAGAAAAAAGTGCTGCAAACCATTTGCGGAGCTTTAGACCTCATTTTCAGCCTGTCAAGTGGGAGAGAGGCCGTGAAGCATAAGGAGAATGGTTGAGACCAGGCAGGGAGTATGCAGCAACGGAGGCATTTATGATACGTGTTGTCCTAAGAACAGCAGCCTTCTCTCACCCAAAATTTCCTGTGTTAACATCTTGAGGAATCCTTGGGTATGGCCTGTTACCTGAAAGGCACTTCATCCACTTGTGGGGAGGGAGGAGGTGAGAAAAAACTTGATGCTGCTTCTCTTAAAGTGAATTTAGCATTGATGAGAGTAACTTGTTCATAGCCCTGGAGCCTGAAGCCTTGTCTTACATGCAGAGGCATGAAGAACGGGCAGGGCTGTCCTGCATTCGCCTTGGGTGGAATGGGACCTTGTGCTCATGAGAGTGCAGGAAAGGGGTAGGAGTCAGTGCTAGCCAGTTCCTTCTTGTGGGCGCTTCTGAGGTACCCATCGCCTACGATGGCCAAAATTCACACTGGCCTCAGAGTGCCAGCCCCCAGTACCCAGCAGAAACAGCGCTTACCCTGATTTCAGGGAAGCAAGGTGAGGGGGCTAAAAGCTAGGTGACTCGGGCATGGTTATATGGCAGGTTTGCGGCAAGGCGAGCAGTTATGCCAAAGCCTCCCAAATCCTTGCTCTTTCTCTCGGGTTAGAGCAGTTTCAGTTGCCTGTTCAGATCTCAGCCCCATAACTGAACAGCTAATTTGGGCCCACTGCAAGTGCGATGTGAACTACTGAGGCCTAAAACTCATTTTGCTCAGCCTGCCAGAGGTCACTGGCTGGAATTTGACAGCTAAGCACTGCTAGTCTGTGCTTGATTTAAGCTGGCAGCCTTCTTGCTGAAGTCAAGGTCAATGGGAGCAGCGCAGGGAGGTGAAGAGGCTGTTACAGCACACAGGAGCCACCCGGGCACTCACATGCGGTTTCATTTCTCGCCCCTTCTGTTGCCCGGTTTTCACAATGCACGTCCATGTATTCAGGTTATAACGCTGAAAGTGTTGCAACAAGTTACGGCTTGGAGCACGGTTTTTCTGCAATGTGTGCACGGTCTGCCTCGCGAGCAGCCAGGGCTGTCCCAGGCACGCCAGCAATGTGGGCTGCAACGGCTGGATGAAGCTCCCAGGTAGCGAGCGGGGCTTTAGCTCCCGTCCCACTGTAACCCGCATTGCATCAAGCATAAGCTCGCTGAAACTGAGACCTCCCTAGCGAGGTGTGTGCTCCACGCGTGGCCGCCTGGGGCCTTTGCCCAGAGAGCTTGGGACGGACGCTGCAGCAGTACGGATCAGTGGTGCGTGGGAAGGAAAGGGCAAGCATCGGAGCTGCGCCGGCTCGGGCAGCTGCTCGCACCCTGCCCACCGAAGCAGCAATCCGCCTTCAGAACCTGACCCGATTTCAGCTCCTGCCGGCTTCACAGGAAAAACACTGTGGGGTTTCCAGTAGGTGCTTGCACAACAGCCAATACTAGGTGAGCTGCAGGCCGAGGCAGATGCATTGTCAAAGCAGTGTTGCCACATGTGTTGCAAGGATGAGCGAAGGATATTGGCACTTTGTGCCATTTGTACCCAGAGGATGATTTTCTCTTTCTGAGTCAAAATGGAGGGGAGGGAGGGATAAGCACGGTTGTGACTTTAATACGCCAGTTACAAGTGGGAATGTGTGCCTGGCATAAAGTCATTCATTCAGTAATGCTTATGTTGCTTTTATGGTTGTTGAAAATTCATAAGTGGATCACCACCTAGAAAAAGCTAGGGGCCTTGGCTTTAAGAGAAGGGCTTTGACCTGGTGGTGTGAAATGATGGCATTTCAGAAATTTTACCTTCATATCAGACATCTGCTGAACATCTACCCAGGAGCTCTGACCCAAGCAACTGTCTCTACCAAAGACAAGCTCTAATCACATGTAAGCACAAGTGGAGGATGATGTATTTTCTTTCACAAGGATGAGGAGGAAAAGCAGTGACAAACACAACAACTGATAGGGAAAGTCCACTCCTTATTATAAACCTTATGCCTTCCAGCCTGAGGAGCCGGTGTGTGGCTCACAGCGGAGTGGAAGGGTGCTGGGCTGTACAAGAGGGCTTGGAGCCACACACCTGACCTGGCTGAGTTGTGCATGTTCCTTGTCACCTTTGATGAAACGCTGGTTGTTTCTCTCTGAAAGCCATTTGCTTTCTACCCATCTACTGTGTCAGTCCTCAGAAAAGCTTGCCCTGGAAAAACTGCCTGGCCGTCAGCCTGGTAAGTCAGGCTTCATGTCTTCTCTCTCTCTCTTGCCATTGGTCCCAGCCAGAAGCACATTTGTTGCAGCCCCACAGAGTCCGCAGCAGAGATCTCTGCTTTGCCTTCCTTGGAACTGGGAAAAAAGTAGAGCAGTAGAAGAGGGAAATGAGAGGAGATGATGGGACAGAGAGGGAGCAAAAGAAATTGACAGGAAAAATGAGATCAGTGTGTGATCCCAGCAGACGGGATGGGTATGTGAAGGAAAGCAAGGGACAGGGCTTTTGTCTGTGCTAGAGAAGCCCTAAGGGAACTAGCTGGGAGGCATGGGAAATTGTACTGGCAAGATCTCCAAAGCTGAAAGATGTGAAAAGGCTGTTACAAGCAAGGAGGCAAAATAGTATTCGTCTTGGAAAATGGGAGGCATAAGGGATAGCTACGGCTCTATGGAGAGCTTCATATTTCTTTCTTTAGGTGGCCCTTGCTTAATTATGCTGTGTGCCAGTACTTACAGCGTAGCCCTGCTTATGCTACAACTTTAACCTGCAGTGTTAGCAAGTGGCTGTAATGGCTGGCCCCAAACCACGTGGGGCAAGGTGCTACGTGGCTTTCCTTCTTGGCTAGCACCCAAGAAGGAGCTGTAGCAGCTCCATAGGTCCCATCCCCACCCCTGTCTGCCTGGAAGCCTCCCGGTGTCCCAGCAAGCTCAGCATGGGGGCTGGGAGGACAGCGGCACTGGTGTAACTGGTTTGGTCTGCATACCGGACAAGAGCTGGTGCCAGACAGCACTGCTCTAGCCCCAGGGCTGCTCCTCCGGCACCTCCTCGGGCCACCGCAGCAGCAGGGTACCAGCACCCTGCACCTCCCTGGGCTCTTTGCGGAGCAAGGCTGGGCCACGTCAGCGAGGGAGCAGGTTTCCACTGATGAAGTGCCCCGTGCTGGCACGTGGGCAGCAGAAAGCCAGCAGGGCATCAGAGTGAGCAGGAAAGAATACGTACCGGCACTGGGTCCAGCTGCGGGTCAGCCTGGGCAACTGGCAGAGCAGCAGCACAGCTACCACGTGTTAGGTGCCTCCACAAAGCCGGGTGGAAGGACAGAGGTGCTTTACATCAGCCTGCAGCCATCTGTGCACGGGGTCAGTGCACGGCACTGCCCCCGGCACAAACGGGTGCTACAGACTGGTTTGCAAGGGAGCAGTGTCCTTGTAGAAAAATTACTCTCACGGTCACTCTCTTTTACTGTCCCAAGTTACCCTTAAGGGTAGCGGAAAAAGCCAAGAGGGCGAGTCTTGTTCTGCAGCATTTTCTCCTTGAACTCCAGAAAGAAAGTTGATGTTGCTGGAAATGCAGCAACACACTTCACCACTGAGGCATTTCTGTGTGGCTGATGGGGATTTTGCCTAAACGTCACACAGGAGGCCAGAGATATGGGGTCCTAGCCTTAACAGCTTTTTCTGTTCCTCCTGCCCTAAGAACTGGCATGTCTTCTACCAGTCAAGGTCTCAGCAGGAGACTCCTGGTCTGGAGGTCATAAGTCAAGGAAACCTCCTTGGAACAGGCAGAAGTACCAAATCCTAAGCCTTGAGCTGAGACTTGGTCTTCACCATTATCAGGCTGGAAGGATGAAGCCAGACGGGATTATTTCCTTTTCTTGTTTGATTTCCTGTTGTCTCAAGGCCATGATGCTGTGGACAAGAGTAAGAAACTTCCCCTTGGGCCCCTCTTCTTTGGGCTTTTTCATATGCTGCTTGTATCCTGGGAGCCCGCAAACTTCCCACCCCTCTTACCATAAATTGTATTTTTTAACCCGTTTTCCACAGTGCACTCCAGTGCGAGATGTGTCCTGTAAGCACTTTGTCTCAGATCATCCTGCCCTCTACAAGTCAGGGCTTGTGGAAAGGAAATCTCTTTGGGCCAGGAATGTGTTAACTGTTTGGCGCTGGCTCTTCCATCAGGGGTTGTGTGCTGTGCCGGGGATTTTCCACCAGCTCTGCCTGTTCCAGCTTCTCAGCTGGGTGCATTATCCCACAAAGACGTGGTCTCAGAAGTGCCATCTTCACTGTTTAGTCACTCAGGTAAAGAAAATGGTTAGAGCATGGTTCTTATACTGTCTCCTTCCTACCAAGCACTTGGCTTTATTTTGCATTATAACTGAGACTAAATCTTTTTGAAAAACTATGTGTCAGCACTGAATTATTTATAGTCATGTCAAACATTCCTGAGTATATGGGTAAAACCCAGGATAAAGTAGCCTGGTATGCCACTGATGACAAAGACGTGTTTTGCCAGACAGAGAGCTGACAAAGATGTGATGTAGACAAAGATGGGTTTTGCCAATCAGAGAGGGGGGGTTTATTGTAACAAAGTCAAACAATATGTCATATTTTATGATTACCTTAATAATCACATATATAATAATATATTTTTTTCAGCAGGAGACTGCAGCAGGAGATAAAAGCCTAGAATTACGTTTGTGAAATTGACTGGAGGAGGTTGCAGTCAGTGCAGTACCCAGGCCATGTTTGTTCTCTTCACCAAAACAAAGTATTACTGAAATAGAGGCTAGAGACACTATGCTGCAGCTGAAATATGACCCACTAGAAATGCCTGAGAAACCGCAATTAAAAACTCAAGAAATTTAAAATCATTTCTCTCAAATAAAACTGGGGGGAGGGGAGGTAATTGTATTGGTGCGTCAGTTATGAATCCAGATCTTGCTTTGTAGCTGCTCATTTTCTTCATATGCTATTTTCCCTTTTTTAAAGAACAACACAGGCGTTACACATGTGTATATAAAGTATACAATAATACACCATTATCCTGCTTGTCCTTTATTATTTTTCTATTTTAAAATCTTCCAGCACTCGCAGTGCTCGTCCTAGTATTTAAAAGCTGCTTGGCTTTAGTGGCTGCTGTCTTCTGTTCTCAAAATAATTAAGACCTCCACATGTCTAAATTTTTTATCTCATTTTCCCTGTGTTCTGATGGGTATCGACCAGCCCACTCTCACAGCCCTCCACTAGAGGAGATTGTGATAGATCATGTCTTCAGTTAGAGCAGGTCCCAACACTGGTATTTGGGAATTCTTACTCCCTGCTTTGCTGTTGAGTTCTTGGTGCATTGCCCATGTGAATGGGCTGGAGAGTTGTCAAAAGAGTGGTTAAATCTCAGCCAGACCTGAGAGGGTTCAAGTGGGGTCTCCAAGGGCAAGGGGGCAAGGAATCATAGCCTTTCACCCATTTTGGTCTTCTTAGTCATAGCATGTATGCATGCTTGGTCTTCAAAAACCAGTTGGTCTACTGAAAAACTAGATCTTTTGACTCGCTCTACATTTAAGCAAAACCAATCTTGATTCCTGGACTGTAGAAATGCACATTTTCCCTTCCACCCTTCAGCTAAGGAAGAGGGGACAAGAAACATTTGAGGAAATCTGTCTACAATAGTGTAATATTTTACATTTCTGTTTAATAGACAACTACGGCAGTGAGGGAAAGCTCTTTGATCCGGGTCTTCATCTGGTTTCCAACAACACTGTATCTCCTTGGGAATAAATTTATGCATTGTTGACAAGTCACTGCTGGGGAGTCCAGGCACTTTGTGTTGGTTTGTGCTCTGAAGGCTGCTCAGCTTCTCCATTGTCCTGCAGAGTTTGCAGACTGGGTTGTGCTTTCATGATGTTTTTAGTTGATGGGTAGAAGTTTATTTTCTGGTAATGCTTAGACAGAGGTAGAAACTTCCAAACCATAAAGGACCCACCGGCATCCTCAAGGTCCTGAGGGCTGAGGACAGACCACTGAATGGAAAAGTTAAATATAAGATGGGGAACTGGAGTTACTGCTATTGGCTCTCCAGCAGAGCTGTGTGACATCTCACACTGGAGTGAATGCCTTTCCCGGGGTTTATTTTTCCCTTGCTAAAGGGTAATGGTGATATTGATAATGTGCATGTGGATTATTCTACATTGAACATTTCTGCTGTCTGGATTGGGTATACTAGTTGGGAGTACATAGGAGAATACACATCAAACTCATGTGAGTGCTGGCCCTAACATAATTTCAATTATGCTTGCAAAAAAAAAAAAAAATACACAGCTTAGTCTATTTAGGTAGCTGAGAAAATAACTCCTTCGGTGGTATGAGTGGCATCTCCATTACTGAAATATTTTTGTCATGGCTCTAGCAATATATATATGCTGGAAAACTCCTTTTAGTGTAGACACACCCTAGAGGAACTGGGTGTCCAGCTTCCTGAGAAGGTCACCTTGGTACCTAACTCTCTTAGACACACTTGAAATCACTATCTAAAGCCTATTATTTTTTTTTAAATGATGTTTTAACACATTTCNCCCCCTTCCCCCATGAGGTCTCTATGAACACTATGGCATCATCTGCCCTCAATCCCGTATCCAGCCTACCTGTTGATCTCCCGGCCTTCAGCGCTGCCTCTCAGACATACCCCAGGCAGCAAAGCTGAGGTAGGAAGCCTGGGCTGGGCTGGGCTAGGCTGGGGAGAAAGTGGAAGGGTAGGACTAGGTCTGCCAACAGGCAGCAAAGCCTGTGTTTTTAACTGGCAAACAGAGGGACATTTCCCTTTAGTGAGCAGACCTGCCCCTGTGATGCAAATGAAGTGGAAGATTTGCAGTGTTATACCGGTGGGTGTAGATTTCACTTGTTTTAAGATACACAAATCCTAAGCCTATTTTTCTCTTTCTTTTCTGCCTCTGGAGCTAATGCATTTAACTCTCAAAGAGGAGACAGCTGGTTGTTAGCTTCAGCTTCTCTTGATGTTCATTTTCTTTTTAAGCAAGCTTGCATATTATTCTAGCTTAATTAGATCTTTCTGCAGATAAAATCCTTGGAAGGGGTCCGCCCCCCTCCCCCCATTCTGCTAGGTTTCTTGCTTGATTTCTTTCACATGTCCCTTCCCCAGTGAATATATCTGAATGTTACGTGGCGTTAATTAAGGATCTCAATTGCATATTCGTCTTTGCAAAGCTTGCCAGTGTGTACTGGCAACCGCGATTGATTGACAGCACACAAAGAACAATGGAGAAGCCTTAACAAGACTTGGCAAAGCAATACAATTAGTGGAGAGCATGCAGAGGGGAAGAGCTTCACACAAGGACGTCAGGAAAATCTGTGCTTGATGACCTTTATTTCCTTAATCAATGACAGGAAACAGTTCAGCCCACTGCAGCTGGTGATAAAGTATCTCCCCCAAAGCCCACCACTAGATGAAATAACCACATGGCTTGAGGTAGAACAAGCTGTTCTGGAACATTTGTATGGTTATTCAAGGAAGTCTTAAGAAACTGTGATTCTTCCCAGCAATGGCATGGAGCTGGGAGATTTTGGTGTTGGCTCTGCAGCTGTGCCAGGACAAGGTGCTTGTGATGCTGGTGCAAAGAGGTTTCTGGATGGGAGGTGGAGCATCCCCTTCTAGTTGAGGTCCTGACTAGTTGACCCAAGGCTCCACAGGCCAGGCATCTCTTCTGCTGGACTCCTAAGACAAAGCTGGAGCAGGCCAGAAGAAACAAAGTCTGGATTTACCTCAACTCACACAGGAGGTCTTCCATAGGCAGGGTGAGTTTCAGTTGTGGCCACCTGCCTTGCATGCCAGGGAAAAAGCTCATCCAGGTTCTGTCTGCCAGGCATCATCCACGGGGCTTGCCTGTCTGACGTGCTGTGGTGGTCGCTGGTATCACTACATCTGAGCACCTCACAGCTTCCCTTGCATTCCCCTCATGTTCCTGAGCGGTTGAAAACTGCTGTAAGCCCTGCTTTACAGAAGAGAAGCAGAGGCACAGAGATGTCACCTTTCCAGTTTCCTAAGCAATGATGAGAAATCCTGGGGCAGAACCAGGGATTATACCTGGGTTTCCCATTGGCGTTTCTCAAGGAGGTACCTCAAGTGTTTCCTGCTCACAGGGACAGGACTATGGCTGGTAGCAAAACGTAAGAGGGTGGTTCAGGCAAAACACTGAGGAATCACAACGGTCTGGGATCTGTTATGTTTGTCAGCAGTAGCATAACGCAGTGGCATTAGAAACTCCTTCCCCCCCCCATCTATCATGCCTGGAATGGCATTTACGCAGGCAGATCTCTATGCCAAGGGGTCATGTTACAGCGCAGTTCTCTGCTAACCATGTTACTGCATGTTTTTGCCTCACCTGTGTACGCAAGTCCAATCCATGTTACAGCTCAGGGGACAAATTCCTTGCTAAAACAGAGTTTGACCTTATGTATACCAGCAGTAATAACGCTATCGCAGCAGGATTCCCAGACATGTGTAGTTTTCTGTGCAGGGAGGACTGCTCACACCAATGAAGGCGGCTGCCGAAGTGAGGTGTGCACTGTAAACTTTAGTGGGGGATGATGTGCCGATATATAAAAGTTTGCAATATCCTTTTAGCCAATTGCATAATTATTTCTTGCCTATTTTACCAGCTCCTCCCTGTCCTGCACTTGTGTCCTGAGTTGAGAAGCACAACAGATCAGGTATTAGGGCACTGGCAAAGCAATTGGGAAACCTGGAGTCAACATTTGCTTGCCACAGTCCTTTGCCTCTGAGCTGGGTGAAGCCCTTAGGGCATGTCTGCACCAGGTGAACTAAGTGCCTGAGAAGTTCTACCTTCTTGTAGGTAACAGCTGGATAAATTAACCCAGGGAGAACACGGCATGACTATCTCCCCATCGATTTAGAGCTTGTCTCTTGAAGAGGTTGCCTGGGCTGCAGGGGTGGCTCAGCTGCTTATGAAGCAGTTGGTGAACCACTGCGGTTAACAACCCTCATCATTAAGGTAAATTAGCACCAACATAAAAGGTTTTAAATGAAAAATGGTCATACTGGATCACTCTAAACGTCTAGTATCCTTTCTTCATTGGTGGTTGGTAGCAGATGTTTAGAGAAAACTGTATGAGAAAGGCAAGCATCTAATGGTATACCATTCTCTGGGGTACTTGCCAGGCTGTGGGTTCCTGAAAGCTTCCTAAAATCTTGCTGTTTAATAGCACTTAATAGATCTGTCCGCGACTTTGTCAAATCGTTTTTCGAAATCTATTTTTGGCTTCCACAGGACTGTTGGCAGCAAGCTCTAGAATTTAACTATGCATTTGATGAAGCGTTTCCTTTTGTTAGCTTTGAATCTGCCACCTCGTAACTTCATTTTATGCCGTTTCTTCTGCATAATCCTGCCATCTGACCAAACTGCATGGAAGTCTTTCTTCCGCCACCGAGAAACTTTTCAAGCTAGTGTCTGATCCATAGTTGCACACCTGTGCAATTGTTGCGGCTATGTGTATGTGTCAAGGGGAGGTTGTTTTTCACTTAACCAAGTCCATACCAGCGTAACTCCCAAATGTAAATTCCATTACAATAGAATAGGTCTGCCATTGATTTAACTCTTCTCTCTTCTTGGAAGTGAAAGCTTTGCCAATGTAAAGAACCGATATGTTAGTGTGACTATGCTCACTTAGTGAGCAGATGTAGTCAAAGGAGCATGGCTGTCAGCCACCGCTTTGTTACAAAGGCTTTTCCAGCACCAGTGAGTTTTACCAGGGCATTGCTTCTGCTGTGGAGATGGCGTGTTGTCAAGGCTGTGCTCTGTACCAGCCTGTAACCCACAGGCAGAAAACAGGGCTTTACTGCAAGAGTGACGCCAGCAAGGCAGCCCACTTCTTTGCTGTCCTGACCAGTACGTAGGCAAAGAGAAGTCTTCAAGTGATCCTGCCTTTGGGGCTAAACCGGCCTGACAGGACGCAAAGCCGCCCCTCAAGTCATTTGAAAGAAAAAGCACAAATATTCTCCTGAGGTCCCTTCCTGCACTAAGGAGTCTCCCCGCCCAATAACTGTACTAATGACATGATGTTCACTGAAGACCTGTGCCTATGATTTGCATAAAGATTTATGTCCCCAAGACCGTGCCTGACAGTCTGATAAAAGACTTGATTTTTCAGGAACCCTTGAGTTTCTATTAAAAGCAGCGAGAGAGATTGTGAGTTCTGTTCATTTGAAATTCAAGCCATTTACTCAGAAGTCTAAATATGGAGTTGGACTTTTATTTTATGATATATTGGCCTTTGTCTTGGGCTGTAATAAAACAAACATGATAAGCTAACAACTGGCATAAAATTTTCAGTTACTTTCTAAATGTTACAGCAGCGGAGAACGAAGTAGAATTTCCAAAGGGTCAAAGGCATAGATTAGAAACATCATTAAGAAATGGTAAGAATTACTGATAAGTTTTAGTGTCTTTGTTTTATTACTTCCCTGTCTCAGTCAGGTCTGCAAACACACTGATTCATGTTTAATTGAACAACAGCTTCATTGTGAAACCTGCCATTCTTAGCTCCAGTATAGAAAATATCTTTAAAAACACCACCCCCGCTTTCTAACATTGTACAGACAAAGAATTGCAGCTCATCTGCTATAGGATATACAATACAAGTGGCATCATCTTCCTTAAGTCTCATTTTCTCCTTCATACGTGGTGTGACAAACAGCAGTCCGGGGACCCGTGTGCTGCACGTGCCTCTGTGGGGACGCGCTGCCTTGCTGACAGCCTGCAACGGGCCCTCTCCTTCCCCCACCGCTCTCCCACTCTTTGTGCACCCCGTGTGTGTGCCTCAGTCATGACCAACCTCCTCTGGGCCGGTGTCCCGCAGCTGCAGAGTAGGGCAAGGCAGGTGATGCTGTGCGGAGGTGTGTACGGGTGACCTTCACTTCGAGTTCCCGAAGCCCTGCCCACGCTCTGGGTTGTACACAAGCAGACACACCTCCCTCCCACTTCCCCGAAAACAGCACAAAATGAAGTGTGGTCTGCTTCCTTCAGCCATGGGCTATTGTATGCTGCAACATTCGCTACATGTGATCAATCGTATATATTTGATTGCTCTCATATAAATAAAAAAGGATTAGGTGGCTCAGAGCATTTAGCCTGTATTTCACCACTTGGCTCGTGACGCTGAGCAGGGTAGGACTGTGAAAAAAACAGAGCTTGTGAAAGGCCTGGTGTTGACACAGTTTTGTCAGAAAAAAAAAATCTGTGTCTGGGTAACTAATTTCCATTGGAGAGATGCGTTCCTTTGGTGTTCTTAGTTGTGGCTTCCACTGCTGTACTGGCAAGCCCCATCTCGAGTAGATCACGCAGTGCATGGATGATAGGGTATACAGTCCAGCCTGGTGGTGACTCAGGCTGGCAGCTACTCAATCTAGGTAGTAGTCTGATGACCTTGGTGCAACTCCTAGGAGTGGTATGCAGCTATTGCAAAGTCTAGGCTTGAGGAGAACACACGAGAGGCTTCTGACCTGCCTCTAATTTAAGATATTTAATCAGCAGGATAGTGCAGCCATGTCCTCAGTGTTTGTCCACCTCATCTTATTTCAGTTCCAACATACAGGGTACGGTGCAGTGGAAGATGCAGCGGTTTGGAAGAGAGTGGATGGTCCCTTAGGTCAGATGACAGATGCAAGCATGTACGCAGGATGCTCCGTGCTATGTAATACGCCCCTTTATCAGCCTTAGACCATGTGAGATTTCACAGGTCTAGTGTCACCATAAAGTTAACTCACCAGAGAGATCTAATTGACTTAACCAAGGCTAAAAGTGACAGTTCAGCACAGATAAGCCCTTCATTTTTAAGTTGGTTATGTACATTAGATCAGCCTGAGTGAGTCACAGCATCTGACCTGAACAGCCCATTCCCCTGCGTGGGTAAGGATTTGTCTGGCTCTGACATTTTTTGCCGTTTTTAAACTCCTCATACAGTCAAGACTAGTAGAAGGAGGCTGGGAACTTCTCTGGAACAGTGCTGCCTTCCCTCCTGCTCTCAGTTTTGACCTTTAGTCATTTTACTTTCAGCCAAAATTGCTGAAAGCCCTTTCCTCCCAATCTGTGCACTAAAGATTATGAAAAGCTAATGAGAAAAGCTAACACTCATTTGCTCAGAAAGAACAATTCTAACTCTGTCCTGTGGCAAATTAGGCAAACGTAATGCATTTGTCATAGACTCAGTTGAATATGCTGTGTTTTATTCAGCTTTGTGTAAGGGTACTATAATAAAGATGAGGGCATAAGTCCCTGACAGGTTAATGATGACTCCAACATTGTTTCTACACGGTTTGTCAGAGCACTACAGTTTTCCAGACAGAGAACTGGCAGCCTGAGGAGAGATGTGGGCCCAAGGGATCCTGGTATATATACATCCCATCCTGGGATGGGTGGATATCTATCAATGTTGCTAGCGAAGATCATGTCCACAGATCTCTACCTAATGAGTGTGCCCAGCTCTGCGGTGGACCCCGTGAGCTTTGGCCAGGTAGGTCTACAAAATCAGGGTGCCAAACATACTATAACTGTCATTTGACTTCTGGGTGTTGTGCCCAGTTCTATAGTAAACATCTGTCTAGTGTGACCAAGGTCAAGTTACTTTTCCCTATGTCTCAGTTTCTGCCTTGGGAAAAAGTAAGAAATAGTGATTCTTGTCCTTAGTACCGTGTTAAGATCCAGCACTGGAAAACTTCTTACATATATTCTGAGTGTTACTGATGATCCCAGAATGCTGAGACAGTGCAGCGTAGTAAGTCTAGTCCAATAAGACTCAAATATTTTGTGAGTGAATTATCTGCCTATAGACGTTATCCTCCATTTTTCTGTCTTGCTCTTTTTCATGCTTTATCCCAATGTATATTTGAATCTCTGTGCACTGCCCAACCTCACACTGCCATTGGGGTAGGGGAAGAGAAAAGGCTAAATTCATGGCTCATGTAACTGCCTTGAAGCTGCCCACCAGGGTCTCCTTTTGCCTGTGGAGTGCCTGAGGCTGGGACCACCCTTCAAAGCTCGCAGGCTTTGGTATTCCTGCTCCAGCTGCAGTGCTGGCATGGCAAGACAGACAAACAGAGCCACTGTATGTCCTCAAGAACCTAGATATGGCAGTGACAATAAGAGATGTATTTGAGGTTGGGAGAAATTTACGTTCACACTGGTGTAATAATTTCAGGCCCCTGGAAAGGAATGGGGTTTTCGCCTATGGTTTTTTTTTGCACTGCTATAGACCAAAGCTGCATCCCCAAGAAAGCAATGACTATGAACTTGCACAGAAAGGCATGTCTGTCAGAGGGGAAAAGATTATATAAAAAAGTAGTTTACTAAAAGGAAGATTGGTTTCAATGGAAAACACACATCCAGCAAAATGCCTGGAACAATTTGACTGCAGCAAATACCTTCAGTCAAAGATAAGCTATCAGGCTGACTGAAGAAGTAATGGAACGAAATTATACTGTCTGTGTTGTGCTGGAAGGGCAGAATAAATGATCCCCAGACTTTGCAGTCTCGAAAGGCTGTGGCATTTTCATGAATTTTCTACGTGGTGTTGATTGCAGCCAGACAAGACACCTCCTAGCTCTCCCGTCCTGTCTTACCTCTGCTGTTTGGGTCTGTTGCAAAGCCTGATGTGGTAGGGGTAGAAGAAGAGTGCAGTAGGGCTAGATCCACAGAAAACATTTCCAGCAGTGCCGGAAAGGCAGTGGAGAGAAAAGCTGCTTCCCTGAATACTTGTGTATGTCTGGGCTCCCCCACTTCTGCTCTTGGCACTTCTTTTGGATGATCCTAAACAAGTCCCTTCTCTCTCGAAGGGCTTCTTTACAAAGGAAAACTAAGGAGAAAAGTCATCTAACTGAACTAAAAGTGTGAATTTCAAATAGGTAAATCAACTGCGTTAAAGTGGACACCTTTAGTAAGAATTAGGGTGGGCTAAATTAGATGTTCTTCCGTTTGCTTTGGAGGTGAAGTATACTGCAGAGAATAAACATACCTTTAAGTTAAAATGCTCATGTGGGGCTTTAATGTGATTTAATTTAGTTTTTAAAAGTTTTGTTTGTTTGCAAAGTTCGTTCAAATTAGGTTTCCAGAGCATCTCCATGTAGGCAAACCCATCGTTTCTCCCACTGGTGAAATGGAGACCTTTCTGCCTTAGAAAAGCGATGCTGCCGGACTCGTTTCATTAATACCTAGAAAGCACTTTGCTCTGTGGGAGGCACGAGACAAGATGTGCATGGTCCTCTCTCGTGAGCCCAGCAGACGCAGGCTTTGGGCAGCTGCACGTGGCTCTGTGTGAGGCTCCCAGCTGCGCCCCTCTCCCAGACACCCGCTAGCTAGCAAGGACGGTGCCATCACCTGCATGAAGCCGTACCCGAGGTGGCAAAACACTGGTTCTGCTCTTTCTTCTGCCACCAGCTTCCCATGTACCACACGCACCTACCTGCTAGAAATGGGGCCATAACAATGTATATGCTTTATATCTTTAATGTGCTTTGGAGCCGAGAGGGCAGAGAGGGGTTTGCAGGCCTGTTGTGAGCACCTGATGCGGGTGACTTTCCTGCGCCATTTCCTTATCAGCAGCAGATTCCTGGAAACCTGATCCCTGAGATAAATGTGGGAGAACTGAAACAGCGGTATCTGTCCAGTGCTTCAGACTTTCAGTTCAGAGGCAGGCCAGAGCCTCCCCGACCTGGAACAAGGCTGTCAGGATAAAGATAGCTCTTCTCAGTCATAGGCACCCAGTGGGCCTAGGTGGAGGCAAAAGTTACATTAAGCAGCCACACTGCTTTCAGAGTCACGGGACCTACTGACATGCATTTTCTAAGAGACTGATGACATTTAAAGCTCTTTGAGTAAACTATTTGCTTTCCGTTTACAACAGGATATTTATCCCACTGCTTGTCACGGGAATGAAGCACACTGATCACCATCCCAATGACCAAATGTCTGCCATCTCAAAAATATTCTTCTGGAGAATAAAATATACATCTTCATTGTTAAATTCTGTCTCATCAGTAATGCTGGGATAGATTGTCTCAGAAAGGTATCAGATTTAACAGAGCACACATCACACCAGCCTTTTTCCGTATGGCATTTTGAATACAATATAGAGCAGGGGCTTTCCTAACTAACCTATTGTTCAATTAATTAGCACTTATAAATTAAGCATGTGCATAGCAGATTGTGTCTTTCCATGTGGCAAGCTTCTTCTCACAGTGCAACAAGGAAGGACTATGAGTCACTGGGTCACCACAGGTGACACACAGGCCACCTCAGCCAGTCATCTCGACTGAAAAATGAGAGGCAATTCCCATGTGCTCAGAGGCTGCGTCCAAAGAAGGATCTCACAGTTGAAGATTCAGAGCTCTTTACATACTCATGTGTTACAGGCTAGTATGTTGTTTGGCGGTACTAACATGCGGGTGACTGCTCAAATACCACCGTAGTAGTAAGAGGAACACGTAGCTGGGTACCTCACTCACCAGATGCACTAGCATGCGTCCACTGAAGTCTGTGGTCCAATTGTTACTCCATGCCCCACGGAACCACTGATCTGTGGGCCCCCTGAGGCTGATGGTGACTTACATAGCAAGATCAGAAACAGCTTTAAAACATTTTGCTGAACCATAAGGAAAAGTATCAGTGCAAAGCCCAGTGCAGGCTACAGCTGTTCACGTGTGTGGCTGTGAGACCTGCCCTCACCTCTGTGCAATTGCTGGCCTCTAAAGCTCACTCAGGTGAACTTGCGGAGGCTGCAGTCATGCCACTGAGCTGGAAGGTGAGGTGCAACGTGCCGGATACAAACTGTTTCTCCAAAGTGAGCCACAGATTAGGTTTGGGACTACGCCCAGTTTACTTAGCTGTCAGTGTACTCCCTGGCTTGGGAAATCCCAAGGCGGCAGGCTGCTGGCACCTGGGAGGTCACATCGGTCACTCTGTACTTGCCCTGGTCTTAGGCTCTTTTTCTAAATATTTGCTACTGGCCACAGCTGGAGAAGACATACTGGATTAAATGGACCTTTGGTGCTTCAAGGTGTAGCCAGTCTTATGTTCTTACAACTGACAAAACCAGCTTGTAATAAAACTGGTTAGCTAAGGCCATTTTGGTACTGAGTGTTCATTTGTGAAGTGCTTTGAACATCGGGTGATAGTAGCTAATCTTTGATTACCGGTAGTGACTGCTTTTTCAGAAGGAAATATGGGTGGGGAGAAAAGGGAATTTCTGTTCAGTTCCCAATCCTGGTTGCCTGGGGAATACTTTCAACATGCAGAACAGATTTGCATGTTGGTATTTTGGGGATGTTTCCCATGAGAAAAAAAAAAAGTGTGACTCAAAACTCTAGCTGACTTGGGGGTCTTGTCATGATTATATCCTCCAAAGGTTTGTGTTATTCAGTGGATAAATAGGGTTTAAATAACAGAAAAACAAAGGTATCGCCTTATGTAAATAATAGCAGCATCACCGCATGCGCTGTCTTCCTCTACCTGTCCCATTGTTAGACCAGACGTGATGGAGTGGTTTGCTTATGGTGTTCACTTCCCTCTGCCCGTAACTTGTGGTGTCTTATTCAGCCAGAATCAATAGTTTCTGAGAAATGCCTGATGGATCTGGGGACACCAGTGACAGGAGTGCTCAGCTCCCCTCGTGCCTTTGCAGAACGGATCCGCTTTGATGCAGGTCTGGTACAAATGTCCATGTCAAACGTATCCTGGCTATCTGAGCAGAAAGACTGAGCTGTGGAAAGTCAAACCGGATTTTCTGAGGTACACAAGCATCTAAAAATACAAACTGTGGCCCATCCAGCTTTTCAAATCATCCACACAGGTCAGGCCCTTAACTACTACTGATTATAATGAGAAAGACTTCAGTGCTTTTTAAACTCCTTTTAGATGTGTCTGCCTCCTTTGGCCTGTATGCGAATGCCTCTCAGGCTCTGTGACGTGCTGCGGTCCAGGCAGGACTGGTTAAAAGAGAAAAGGGAATTTCAGACTCCGGCATGGTTACCACAGCACCGAATTTACATCAGGGGAATGAAGACAGACAGTTCCCGTCACGGCTGCATGATATCTTTTGTCACGATGACTGGATGTTGAGGACTGGAGAGAGATTCTCCAGTCAAAATGCATTTGATTTTTACATGTATTGTGTTACTACGTTGCAGGTAAGGGTGCAGTGTTGGTCATCGCAGGACCTTGCAGTGGAACCAGACAACCCAAATCGAAGCAAAGACCACCAAGAAGCCCACAGTGGACAGTAGGCTTCCCAGTTTGCAGAGTCATCTAACTTCAGTCAGTAAGAACTTGGAGTGTGGGCAATGCTGGAGTAGTCTTTAAAATTATCACAGACATCTGTGAGTTGTTTTAGGGAAAGGACCTCCCATGAGGAGAAAGAGAAAGGCCTCTGACAGGCACTGTAAATCATGTAGCATCCCACTATGGCCCTGACTGAACAATTAAAAGAAGATGTTTAGGAACAAGTCGAACCCTAACTTCGCATTCCCATTGCCAGCTCCTGTGTGGTGCTGCTTAGATAAGTCTTGCTCCTGATGGCTAAAGATAGAAATGTTTTTCCACTCTGATTTTGTTTTCTTTTTAAACTCTATTAGAGCAGGCCTCAAAATAGTTTTGGAGTTTACTTAGTTCTCGTTCTTCAGCTTGGGTTCGTGCTGGACGTCCCAGACTGGCTGGCCCTGGAGACAGCAGAGCTCTAACTGGGGCAGCTGAGCACGCCGGTGCCCAAACACAACCTGCCATCAGAAACCCCTCACGAACCACGGTTAGGAGCGAGTGGAGAGTGAAGCCTTGTGACCTGGCTGCCAAGACAGAAAACTAGTGACGGCCTATTTTAATGGTGTGTAGTGCTGCTATATCCAGTAGGAGCTGAATGGGAACCTTTTTGTTTGGACCAGCAGGTGTGAAGCCAAATGAGTCCCCCAGACTTGCAGCTGCTGGCTGCATTGAGAGCTCATGTAGCTGCCTGAGCTCCGCGGCTGCGTACCAGGAAGCTGGCTGCCACTCCAGTGAGGGCTCCAGGTGCTCGTTGTCACAAAACATGTGCTCTTCTTGCCAGCTTCATCGCTAATTCCTGGGTAATGCTTCTTCCCTGTGTGGCGGTCACTTCCAGATGTGCCAAGGAAAACAAGGTGGATTTCACGCAAGAAAGTATTTTAATACTATTTTCAGTGAGGAGACGAGAGTAATTTTTCCTGCAGCAGCCAAAAAGAGAAATTCTGGCAATATGGTTTGACTTCTGCTGCCTTCACAAGTTGCCTTTGTCTCCATCAGAACAGTGTTGATAGCTGGCAGGTTTTACTACTGGTGGCTGCGCTCAGACAGAGGAACTCTGTACTGTCCACCAGAAGTATTTATCACAGTTATTAAACACCAGGCACACAGCACATTGTCTCTATCAGATCCCCCTTTTCTGTCTCCATCTGCCTGCCAGTTCACCGCAGAAACAATCCCTTGTCCTGCACCTAGTCTCCAGTTCGACATGAAGTGAATCTTTCCTCGATCACTGAGCATATAGGCCACCTTCTGCCAGGACTGGTCAAAAACATATCAATTGGTCATTGTTGTAGGGAAAAACAGCTCTGCTCACGTAGGTTAAACCAAATCAGGATTGAAATGGTTTATTGATTTATTAATATTATTTATTATTATTTATTAATTAACCGACAATCAGTGAACTATACATTCAGGATCTATGTCAGCAATACAACAGTTCAACCACAATGTTAGACGCTTAGGAAACACTAATAAGTTCCTGCAAGTTCCTAAATGCACTTCTGTAACTAATCCCCAGTTCTTCTTTCACACATGCAGGCACCCACCCCTCTCTCACTGGCAGGGGGGGTCACTTCAGGGAGCGGGGCTCCCACGGCTTACACCCCGCTCCCACTGGGGTTGTGGCCGCTCCAGCTCTAGGGGTGCCCACGTTACTCCCTACAATCAGCTAATGCACCCGCTGGTGGGAAGGCACCCCAGGAGGTCACAGCCCCGAAGTGTGGGTCCCTACGTGCTGCACCCCGCAGGGTCAGGCCACGCACTGGGTGCCGGCTGCTGACGGTATCTCGTGGATGGGGAAGCTGCTGCGTCTGGTCTCGGCAGAGGTCGTGATGTGCCAGACTGGGTTTTGACTACTGCTCTGATCCCAGACAGAGGCCTCTCCCTGCTCCGTTACAAACTGTTATGCTTCTTTATACAGCTTTTCAGGCCAACCCCTTCAAAATTGTCTTTGTCATTCCCTGGTTGCCATTTAACCCAGCTGATGGCTGCCACCCTCTTTAGCATGATCAGTTGAGGACTGATGGTTATTTCCCTCTTCAGCAAGATCAGTTTTGGGCAAATGCCCTCTCAGACGCTTTTGGGTTCTCCATCCGCACATGCTGTTTACACTCACTTATCTATCTTAACAGCTGTTGTTTTCTGCATCTTTTTGCCAGGGGTGGGCTGTGCAGGCACCTCCACAAGTTATGTTACACAACTATCAAACTGATACTAAAGAAAAGAATACTGACCCCATGGCTGGATTTGGGGGGAGGTTATTTCTATAAATATTTACTTTCTCAGTGCCTACTAGCTTACTTTTTTTTAACTCAGTTACCTCACCTTGCACAGCTATGTGCAGTTAATCTGTTTGAATGCAGTCATTGTGCTCAGAGGATCAACCACATATGTCTATAAGCCTAATCCCCAGTGACCCCNGGGGAAGATGAAGACTTGAAAGCTATTTTTGTCATACCGTGTCCTGGGAGACTACAGACCCTGCTTGAGCCAGTGTAACCTGCACCAGCCCCTGAGCAGGCACTGTTTCTCCTCAACCTCCCAGGCAGAAAATCAGAAGACAGTCCTAAAGGTGGGTGCGGGAAGCTGTTGTGGGGACCACACTCACCTCGCCGGGACGCTGAGGGCAGTTCCCGAGGGTCACCCCTCTCCCCTTCCAGGCCCTTGGCAACTCCCAGAGGGGTGTAAAATGCCCGTGTGCCGTCCGGCCTCTGGCTCGCAGTCTGCAGGGCCGCGGCAGCTCTCGTCGCCCGTTTTGTTCCTCGCCCTCGCTCACCTGTTGTGTGCGGTGCAGGCTTGGTGCCAAGCTCTTGAGCAGCTGCCCTTTTCCAGCTCCCGGGCATGCCGGCTCGAGGAGGCCCAGCCCCGTTTGATTGCCATGGCAGCCCACAAATAGTAACTACTTGAGGCCATTTTGCACACTTCTGTCACCTTATAATTAACACTTGGTTCGGCAGTCTGTGAGAGTCCCTCCCCCCACTCCCCCCGGCGTGCCTCTCCCCTTCTTCTGCTGCTTGTCGCAGCATCATCCACAGCCACCTTCAGAGATGTTTCTAGATCACATGTTACCCAAAGTTCCTGCGTGTGACTGTCAGCCGCACAGTCTCATTTTCCCCCACAAATGGCACTAATGGGCAGAATAGTCACCAGGCTGGACAAATGCTCGCTTTGCTTTGCTCGGCGCCGGGCCCTTCTCTTTCGCCGCTACATCAAAAGTACTTGTCCACCCTCCTGCCCTGTAGTGAGACACCTCTCCTTGCCCTAGGGGCTTTCTCCCAATCCCGCAAGGCAGGAGACCCAAAGGAAGCTGGGATCTCACTGGTGGCTATGCCCAAACCCACCAGAGAAAATCAGAGTGCTCTTCACGCGCTACCTCCTCAGGGCTGTGAGATAACCCTCTAATAGCTTCCATCTTGCAGGTTGTTCCTTCCCAGGTGCTGCTGCGCAGCTTCCCCCCACGCCGTCCTTCCTCCTGCAGCTAATCTGCTGGACATGGATAGCTTTGCACATTTTGTTCTTGGCAGTTTCAAACGTTGCCTCAGGCCCTTATCGCCTTAAAAAATCAGATCATATAGTGGTGGCCTTAGAGACGGCCTGATTGATATCTGAGCAGCCAAACAAACAGTAAATTTGAATGAAATTTGGCACCCCGTTTGCCTATGAGTGCTGCTGGTTCCGAGAGGGTAATTCACCAACATCAATTAAAGTGTGTGTCCTGAGCGTGCGTGGGACTGAGGCTTCGGGTGTGCAGAAGAGTTTGCAGGAACAGTGTGCGACCCACCTGAAGGGTCTTTTCTCCATTCCAGATCCTGCACGCCCCAGCCTGTGCAGCCATGGGGATTTGGTACTGCTGGCCGTGGCCAACCCAACAGGACTTCTCTGTGTATTTATACAGAACTACAGAAGCTTGCAGGAAGAGGAGAGAGTTTCCTGGTGATCCTTAAACAAACACCGATGAAGCCAGGAGCTCCTGCAGCTCAGCTTCCACCAGCACCACTAGAGCTTGTAGCGGCAGTGAGAACGTGCTCAGAGGAAGATGATGTTTCCGGGTCGCCATTTACTGTATAATCGTGATACGGTTATTCAGATACTCTTTAGCTGCTTTCTCCAAACACGTTCTCCATAGTCTTAAGGAACAATGCTGTGGGAGAGTGGGCTCCCATTCAACACTTCCCTGATTTGAAGATCCCCATGACCCCGCCTGCATATCCCACGCCTGTTTAATTTTGGCTGACCCCACTGCTTGGGCAGAAGGCAAGGAGAGGCGGGCTCTTCCGATGCTGCTGTTGCGTGTGCCCTGAACTGACCTGTGTGGTGTTTTCCTCTGCAGACTGGATGAGCTGAGTCCTGGCCCGTGGCACAGCATCCAAGGGTGGGCTGTCTGGTGAGCAGACTTCACGTGTGGGTGACACCACCGCGCGCCCGCACGTAATTCCTGACCTGCTGCCCTTGGTAGGGCAGCGTACCTAGCCCGTGAACTGCACCCAGGGCATTAGAAGGAGAGTTGGTCCAGTACCCCAGGGCCCAGTGCAGACCTGGCGGCCCAGCAGCCAAGAGAAACTGCTTAGTTGGCTACAGCGGTCACCGCGCTGAGGTCTGGGAGTTAAAAATGGGTGTTTTTTTCCTCCAGCAGTGCTCGTCTAGTTATTGGCTTGATTGCAATCACAACCGCCTTAACTTGTAACTGATACTGTCCTCCCTGCAGCGTAGATGATGTTCGCCTGGGTATCAGGTACTGCTGTCTGTGTTTGCTTTTGTTATCGTCCACCATCAGCAGGTCTCTTTAAAAGACCAGCTCTGACTGGTCACCAAGGAGAAAAGAGAGATGCCGTTTATCCTCTTCCCCTCCAGCTGATCAGCCCTTTCCCATCACATAAACGCCACAGAGAGCTGATTCTCCTAACCAAGGATGGAAAATCTGTGTGGCACACCTGGCTCCCTTTGATCGTGCCCAACCTATCGTGTGGCGTTCAGCACACTGGGCACTCCCAATTAAACACAAGCGGCTGTCCAGGCACGTGACCTCTCTACTCCTCCTGCGTGACACCTGTCCTCTTTCTAACCCACAAGGCTTTGAGATGTCTGGTGGTATGCCTACAGCTGAGGAGGCCACGCTCAGCTGCTGCCATGAACGGTGGTGGGACCTGAGGGTGTCTGGCCTGTGTGGACCCAGGGTGGCTCCAGCAGCAGCCGATGCCCTAAAAAACCGCAGGTGCTTCAGGGGCTGCTTCTGGGTTGTAGTCACCGATCGCTTGGAGGTGGGTGCCACATCACGACTTGTCCCCTGACGGGGAGCTTAACGGCTTCGGGAGGGCAGGAGGCCATGGTGGCCGGACCACTTCTTCTTCAAAGCCAAGAAGAGCATGTTGAGGGTGGCCGGGTGGCCCTCGATTTCAGGCCATGCGATTCTTGCAGGTAACCTCCAGAACACGCACCTGCCAGGTGGCACCAAGGAAGGGCCCCTCTTACGTATACATTCACCCCGATGCCCACACCAAAAAAAGAAAAAAAAAAGTAAAAAAGAGGATGGAGCTAAGTTGAGAAAAGAAATCAGCAGCTTAAGGGCAAGAAAATACGTGGAATACGATACTGCAGCCAAACAGGAGATTCGGAACCAAACCCATGCAACTTTACCCGCCATCCTGCCATGGCACCCCGCGATCACGGCGCGGCAGTTACGCCCCGTCACAGCGC
>VZSZ01006260.1:1247820-1261434 GCA_013398815.1 Ibidorhyncha struthersii | reverse complement strand
TGTTCCTCCTTCCCACCCCCCTGCTGTGCTGTGGGGGTCCGGGGGGGCGCCGGCCGCCTGCGTGTGACTTCAGGTGGGGCCGGGGCTGAGGCAGGGTCGGCCCCCGGCCCCGGGATGGAGCCCGGGACGGGTCGACCTTGGCGAGGGCGCCTCGTCCTTGGGTCTCCTTGCCCGGCCCGGGAGCATCGCCGTCGGGGGAGCCGGCCCTCCCAGCCGGCCTCTGCCTTGGACTTCAGGGTGGCTTGGCTTTTTTTTTTTTCGCCCCCTCCTTTTTCCCTGGATAAAGGAAGCTGAGCTAATTTTACTTCGTTGTGGGAGAACAATTGGCTTTTAATGCCTCGGCAAGAAGGAAATGGCTTATATGCGTGTTTGTGATTAAATGCTCATGATGTATTTATTAGGTGCTGCACAAATAGCACTTAGAGGCTTTTAACGTTTTCTTTGCGCAAATAGACAGTCTCCCGTTTGCTGCCAACCACAGCTGGTGTGCCACCCTTGCGATGTCGAATTTGGTTCCTGCTGTAATGGATCAGCCGGAGGTGCCACATCCGGAGCTGCCGGCTCCAGCTCTGGCAGGCGGGCGGACTAGAGCAGGCTTCTGCCGTATCTTTACGTGAGCAGAATTGGGTTGTGGGTGCGCATGGATAGGTATTTTCTGCTCCTGAGGCACCAGGCAACTGCGCAGTGCTTCAAATGCGGAGGCCGAACCAGGTCCTTCTCCCAGAGCGCCTGTACCGATCCGCCTCGGACTAGCTTCCATTCGCGGAGTCGATCTGCAGGCTGATCATCTGATTCCTCTGTTATAAGCCTACCTGTTGCGGGAAGCTTTCCTGTTGAACCCTGTCCTGCTGGGTCGCTAGACCTGCTGTGTGTTTTCTGAGACCTCGGAGTGGTTTTGACCTTTAAGGTGTCTTTGGCGTTAAGAGCATCCTGGCTGGGAACCTGATTAAATAAGCTACCTCCCAGTGTTTGCCTTTTGATGTTACAAAACTCAAAGGCGTTACGCTGCAGACAACAGCATTAGTGTTTGGTTTGTTACAACAGCACCTCCTATGACCGTGCTCTGGAAAAAATTTCCACACGTCCCTGACGTCACAGCCATTTGCTTTACGCTGCCTGGATACCAAAGAGTGCTTTTAACTCCTGGAGCACCGCGTTACCGCACCCAGCTCTGCCCTCCAGCTCTGGTTACCTCCCCTGCCTCTGGCGCACGCGAGGAAGAAGAGAGGATGGAGTGCCTTTCCAACTGTGTCCCTCAGCCTCCGTGTCACTGGCTGTCCCTCCTGCTCGCCTGTCTCTCGTAGATGTGAAAAGAAAACATCCAGAACCGCCTGCTTTCACCGGGAGGCTTCTCCAATGACGGAGGGTTTTTTCTTTACCATGGGGCTGGGGAGCGAGGAGGAATACTTCCACCTACTGCTTCCTCCCCTTGCCTTGTAGGTCATCGCTTCAAGTCCTTCAAATAAACCACCTCTTCTTTTGTTTGCTCTAATTAGATGAGGGCAGTCCGAGATCAAGCAGGCTCGCTTTGAAGTACTCTTTGGCCTCTGCGCTGGCCTGCTGGTTCCTGCAGCCTGATTAGCATATAGTTGCTTGGCATGGGCTGGCTTATCCTTCCCGTAGGCGGCCTGGTGATGCCTAGTACGGCATGTTACTGTGCAGTTAATCAGTGGAGATAATCCTTGTAAACGGGTAACTGATAGCCAGAGTCTGAGCCATGCTGCGTCTCCAGGCTCTTCTCCACCCCCCCAAGATTATTCTAGGCATCTCCCTTTAGACCAAAACTAAATTCAGTCTTTCATTATTATGTAATGCACTTTTTAATTGGTGTGAGCAGTGCTGGAGTGCCTCTGTAGACATTCAAGGCTGGTAAATGTGTGGTGCTGTGACATGTCTCAGTACTTTCCTACATGTAAGATTGAGTACTGGAGCTAATTTGGACCTGAATTCTGCTACTGTTGCCTTTAATGGAGGTGATAGCCTGAATTACTAGGGGAGATCAGGCTTTACAATTGCTTGTAAACCTGAATGAAACATCTACTGTAGACTCTCCTGGAAGTAGCTTTGAGGCCCAGAGCTTTGTGGAATGGGTGTCCTTCAGAGCACACCCATAGTACGGCTTCTTGCTGTTGGGCACTTGCTTCGCTGGAAGTCTGTTGCCTGTGATAGCATGTGATGGTAGTGCTGGGTCAGCCAAGAGATCCTTTAAAATATCGAAGAACATGGTTTAATCTTCATGTTTTATAGTCCCAGATCCCGATCCCTGGATTTTGAGGTTTTCAGGGGCTCATGCTTCCAGCTCCCTGAAGAACCGGAGTATATTTTCTGTCTGCATCAGGACATAATCTCGCTGTTAAACGTATGCCTCTATGACAGGGCTCGCCATCTGAATTCAGTGTGCCGGGCTCTTCTTGCAAGTGGCAGAGGTTGGAAATTTTGTCCTGAGGTGTGACTGCCTAGAGGGCTTGATTTGATTCCTCTTTGTTTGTTTTCTCTTGCAGTTAAGATCCTCCTTTTCTATGTCATCTTCTACGGCTGCCTGGCAGGTATATTCATTGGGACCATCCAAGTGATGTTGCTCACCGTCAGTGAATTTGAGCCCAAATACCAGGATCGAGTGGCACCTCCAGGTAACTAAATAGGAGGCCCGTGTTTGACTGGGTGCATGCAAGCTGTTCCAGGGAGGCGGGTTGGTTACTCACCTCAAGAAGGAGGATGAAATAAGCGTGTCGTTGCTGCAACACATATTTGTAGGGGGTGGGTATATTCTCAGCCTTCTGTGTTAACAGTACTGGGGCTTGAAGGCAATCCTGCTAGAATTAAAGGTTGCATCATGTGAAATATGCCTCCTGTCTGAGAGGAGCTCGAACCTGGATTGCTCTTCCCTTCCCCTAAACCGAAGAGATGGCGTGAGGCTAAGAGGCTTCACTTGGGAATGAGTGGTATGAAGAAGCTGGGTTCAGTTTTTCGTTCTTCATAGCCACTGTGTTCCCATGGGTAAGTGAAGGGACAAGGGTAAAATGTTAGCTTTATCTGTGGAACTGCGGTGCATCAGGAGAAAAGGGACAACCAATTTTCGGTGTGCTTACTGAATTGTATTAGCCAATACTCCTCTACCCTGTGTCATCTAGAGGAGACACAGCATTTACTAATGGGTATTTCAGTTGAATGTGTCATGGGAGGTTAAAGGTGGGTTTTGTGCTGATGCATGACCTGTCTTTACTAGACAAAATAAGTCTCTGCTCAAAATTAAAATGATCGCTTGAGCAGTGTCTGTGGCCAGCCTGCCTTGGTGAGGGCAAATGGAGTCAGCAGCTCTTGCTGCAGGTTCTCCGCTCTGCCTGTCCGGGCTGTGCTGCACTATCCGATTCCCACTGCAGCCAGCGGCAGCTCACAACGTAGAGGGGGGAGCTGCGCAACTGCTGCTTTCCCACATTACAAATGACCTTGAGGCTGCTTGGCACTGGCGATGGTAACGATCTGTCTCCAGTTGCTCTGTAAAACAGTTCAGAAGCTTTTAATAACAGTGGTATTTAAGTGACAATTGTGAGGCTGATGGCTCATAGCTACAGAAGTTGGCTCTAGTGTCGCACGGCATCTTATGGCCCCGCTGTCTGCAGTCCTATGCTGCGATTATTCCCTGCTCTAACAACACAGGGAATGTTACCACCACCAAATGGTGTTATATCTCGGCAAAGAATCATCTTTTTCAGATAACTGCTTTGCCACCAGCACTTTTTAAAGACTGAACAGAGAATGGAACCGCTGTGTTAGCGTGTGGTGTTTCTTAATCTACCAGCGTGGCTGGGGTAAATGCTGTCTTTAGCACTGAAAGTGGCTGTTTCTGTCTCTGCAATGGGCTCTGACATTTGCAGGGAGAACTAAACTGTCACTGATACTGCCCAGAACCATTAGCTGCATCTGAAAAGCCAACATGACTAATGGTGGAGTAGTTGTTATTTTAATAATGTGTTTCTACCCGGCTGAAACCCAGTGGTCTCACCAGACGTGAAATAATTAGTGAAGAAGCCCATGGATTTTGGGTCACATCCAGATAGACCTGCTGTTTAGCCTGATGTCACATAATTACTCATTCTAGGTAAACCGTTCGCTTTCTCTGTAATAGCAGAAATTTCAAAAGCAACTCCATAGTAAAATTTCTGTGTAAGATTTCAGCCTGCAGACGATTTTTATTTGTCTCTTGCATACTGCACCAGTTTTTCTGGGGCTTATCCTTTTTTTTTAAACCAAAAAGAGGAACTGAATTTTGAGATGTTCTTGTAGCGTGTACTATAGAAATCAAAATGGAGGAAGAATGAAAAGGTCATCAGGGATCTTTGTAATGGGCTTTCTGGACACATACTGAAATACAGGGGAACAAAATCCAGCTCCTCAGATATGACAGTAGGCAGCCCGATAAACAAGGGCTTTGAACCAAGCTGGAATGGCGCACACATACAACTTCAGGGAAATAATTACCAGTTAATAGCACAGGATCCTTTGCAGGGCATCATGTGACAACTTTTTCTGCAGATGTGGACAAGCTGGGGGTAAGGCGTGGCAGAGGTTGGCTTTTAAAGGCGAATCCGTTCCTCGTCCTGTATGTAGCACAGCAGCCATTAGACCACGACAAAGTCAAAAGGAGCCTTTTAATACAGGCTTTCAGAGAGGTGGCTGCTGCAGGGAGTTGCTGTGCTGCTGTGTCGGCAGTCCCTGCATTCCCCTCCTGTGTCGGGCTCTCCCCTGCGCTGCAGACACAACTGCGCTTCTGATGACAAACACGTGTGGGAATTGTTACTCCTGCACTTAGTGGGCATCAAACTCAGATTGTTTTTTTTTGTGATCTGGAAACCTCGGCAGACTATGAACTACACAAAATAGGATGTTGTGCGGTTCTAATTCCTGGTTCTTGCAGGAAGATTTGCAAGCCAAGTAAGTATACTGGTAGCTTGATAGAGCCCTAGAGATTCTAGCAAGCTAGAAAACCTGGTTTTATTCTTTTTACAGTGCTCTGTCCTTCTTGGGCGAGTCACTGCTCTGTCAGCTCAAAATGGCTAGGGAAGGGGAAACTACTCTTCCCTTCAGGATTTGCAGGAGAAAATGCTGTAGGGGCTGCTATAATATCATTCTTGTTCTGAAATACAACAGATTTCATAGCAGCAACAGAACCTACAGGGTGTTTTATTGAGTTATTGACATGGGTATAACATTGAAAGCCATAAAGGGCTATTTTTGTAGCCAAGTGTCATTACTATGCTAATTGGTTTCTGCATTGAATACAACAGGAATGTTATACAGGGCTTCAGGGCAAGCTGAGTTTTGTACCTTTCCATGATACTTTTCCTGCACCCCCCCCCTTTTGTCTTGAGGTGGGGGAAGGGACAGTGCTGTTCACCTTCTTGTCCAGTCTTGCCATTGCGACAGCATCAGCTTCCCCATTCCACGTGTGCTGCGGGCTCGGACTCTGCTTTAAGCACAGAGGATTTACCCTGCTAATAGGGAAGGATGAGGGTATTGCCTCTTAAACAGCGCGTACTGAGTGCTTAAAAAAAAAATAAAAATAAAAAAATACTGTTCTCCTCCTCCCCTTCCCCACCCCAATATAAATTGGGCTGTGTATCCTGCCATCTTGTGGTGTGCGTCCTGTGAAAGGCAGTGTCCTGTCACTTGGGCTGGTGTAGTGGGGAGAGAGCTCACCGCTTGCTGCCTAATCTGAGCGGCAGCTGGGAGGAAGAATCCCTGCTCAAGCCAGGGGATTTTGGGTGTCCCTGCTTCAGGTGCTGCCTGGCCACAATGTGCAAGGTCAGCGAGTGTGTCATGGAAAAGGCTGCTCGGGTGTGTATTGCCCATGTGGCTGCTTTAGCTTGGGGAGCAGCAGGGAGGTGGCAGGAAAGCCCCAGTGATGCCTCCTGTGAAGCTGTACTTTTCGGCTTCAGTCTCTTGTTGCCTCAGCACCTGTGTTTGGGGGGGGGTGTGAAATCTCTGCTCTCAAGCTCCAGGGATGTTATCTGACAAGTGGATTTTCCTGCATTTGTAGAAGACTTGCACCTGCTTTTTGCACTTTGGGGGGGAGGTAGAGGGTGACTGGAAGCTTGGAAGGACATTGCTTGGCATGGAGGCTTTTAAAGTCTGTCCTCATTTAGTGAGCTGGGGGCGGTGGTAAATAGAAATGGTGTAGTGATCACTCAATTTGTCATCTCTGTCATCCCAGGGGAGTGTTCAGACTCATTCTGAACCAAGATTACATGGTACTTGGAAATGAACATTGTGTGATGAAGCAACAGTGGTTACTACGAATTTACACAACCATTCCTAATAACAAGCCTGACTTCCTACTTCTAGTTTCTTCCTCTTTACCCTCAGGACACTTTTCCTGAAGTCTTGCCCCTGCAGCTTAGAATTATAATGTCTGTGTGGAAAATCTGTTTCTAAATGAAGTTGGATAAATGTGATTTTAATCTGCAATGGTGTTTTGGAAGTAGAACTATAGCTAAAAAAAAGTCAACTTCACACACTTTTTTTTTTTTTTGTTTTGGGTATCTTGGTACATCCAGAGTTAGAAAGCCAACAGAAGGTGGTGTCTGTTGTCAAGGCATCTCTCATCATTTCATTTGATTGACACTGTCCACATAAGACAGTAATCATATTTCTTAGCAATGCACTCTAAGACCCAATTGTGGAGACTGTCAAAAGTAGTTTGTCAGTGTTTTCTTAGCAATACTTGATTCTTCCATGCGTGAAGAGCATCACCACATGTAACACCATGGTGCATCACTGTGTTAATAGCATGAGATGCGGAACTGTGGCAAACACTTCATAGTCTGAAGATGAGGAGGGGGTTGTTTAGACTGCTGGTTACGAAAGCCCTTGAGGCTTTGTTTCCTTTCCCCTGTGGGGCTTGCTCATGAATGGCTTCCTCGTGTGCAGGAAGCCCCTGAGAGGCTCATTCAGCCCTGTGCTTTATTTGAGCCACATGGCTCCCTAGGTGTGTAGCAACCAAGGGCAGGTAGCAATGGGATGGCTCAGCTTTGAGACTTTTTTTCTTCTTGTCCCTACTTGCCTCAGTTCCCGTAACGGGGATGAGAGAAGGTTTCAGACTGGTTACAAAAGTGTTCTGCAGAGGTTACTGCCTCTCATCATACCAAATCAACACTCTTCTTAAAAAAACAACAAAAAAAAAAACACAAAACAAAAAACAAAAAAAAAAAACACCACAACAACCAACCACAAAACCCCAGGATTCCTTAAGAAGGGTTCAGTGATAGTGCTACTCTGATAACAGTATTGAAGCTTTTATTTTGGCTATGTGGTGTACAGATGGAAAACAAAGCAGGCAATGATGGATCTGTGTTTAGGGCTTTGTGTCTTGTCACTTGCAGGCATGTGAGAAGGGAGGTTGTGGTAGCAGCCAGTAATACATTTTTAGTCAGGATAAAGCTATTTTCATAACAAGCCTTGCATCTTCACAAAGATTTGCTTTCTTGCTTCTCAAGTGGGAAGACTGATCTCTACTGTGCTCCTGTCCTAAGCAAAGAAAGCACTTGCTGTAGCAAAGTCCAGTCTGGTTCATCCAAGTTACCTGTAAATGCCCAAAGTTGGCTGAAAGCAGCCCAGCTATGGCCACAGGCTGAGTCTACGTGGCAGGAACAGTTGTTCTCTTGCACCGGCCACTGGAGTGGCTGTGTGGAGGTGCTGCTTGGGCTTTGGTGCTGCTCCACAAAGATCTGCAAGACAAGGATGCTTTGGGATGGTAGTCTGTTGTCCCTACCAAGTCACTTGCCTCGTGGGCAGAGGGTTGGCTTTGGACCATGCGTGTCAGGGGCCAGGCTCTCCTAACCAAAGAATGGGGAGATTCTACTGGGTGGCTTTTGCACACCACAGGGTGTATATTGCTGACCTTCCCTTCACCTTTGCCATGCCCGCATGGGCACCTTTATGCGTTACCTTGGACAAGAACTCTCCACCTCTGTGTTTTGTCTTTTGTTTTAGAGGTCCTGGGCAAAAGTAGTAGCTTAACTGCCTTACTGTAGCTTAACAAGCCTGGGCAGGCTTTCTTGAACTTTATATTTATACACTTGAATGACACACCTGTAACTTGAACTCTGGAAAAGGCAGATGCAGGAGAGGAACCAAGGCCCGTCTCGGCTGCAATTCCAGATCGCCACTTCAAGTGACTCAGCTTGTTGCTTCCCAGCTGGGTGGTAACATGAGGAGGGTTTGGCAGGATGGGATTGAAGTCCCTTACTAAAACTGAACCCAGCTTATTTATTTTATGTCTATATATTTATTTTTAACCATTTGTGAAGCAAGAAGGCAAGTAACTGCTCAAAAAGGGGTTGAAAACCACTGGGGTTGGAGGGTAGGATGTAATTCTGCTAGGGGAGTAGTAAGTTGCTTCTAAACTTGTAACACTCAACCTGGTCTGTTTGTACCGGGGGAGTTTTGAGCGGTTACAGCTGCTTCCTGGAATAAAACTTGAAACCCTGAGCAACTCGCTGGGTGTCTCGCTATCTTTGGCGATGAGGAGCTGCGTTTAGGGGAACAAAGCTAATCTTTGTCCGAGGTTACAAATTCCAACTCGGTGGGTAGCAGGCGGGGGGAGTGGTGAGCTGGCTTGAGGAGGGACTAAGCAGAAGCACTCAAGTGGCTTTGGAAAAACTGCTGGAGTCACAAGCTCCTGTGGGTTGGGGCCAGCCAGCTAAGCTGCCCGAGTTTTGCACCAGGGCAACTTGTTGGCAACAGGCTTGTTCTGAAAGCTGTCAAAGCAAATGGTGCTCCCCTGCTCCTTTTTCTTGTTCTTGCTAAAATGAAGATGACAAACTGAGCAGAAGTCAAGACCCCAATAATTACAGTGGTCACCACAAAAGCAGCATGAACTCCAGTTCCCATTACTTAAGTTAAAGTGTTACCCATGCATCAGTGCAGTCAATTAAAATGTGACCTAAACATCACACAGGAGCAACTATTTCTAAGTCCTGTAATGAAAAGCAAAGGAGTTGGCACATTTCATCATCTGTAGGCATTACTTGTGTCTCGTCCCTTCTCTTCATGCATTCTTTTTCTGTTCATCTTCACAAAGTCAAAAGTGGAGCTAGTCACGCAGCCCGGAACATCTGTTAAACATCTCTCTGGTATTTCCTACTCACCTACTTGGTCATGAGCTTCTGATCTGAGTGCTGAGAAGGCTATTTCTGCAGTCAGAAATACCTGCTTATGGGGTGAAAAGACCAGAGAAAGCCATCAGGCTGATGAATTTACTGAGTGAGAAAATGTCTCCTGCCCTGCATCTTACAAGGGAGGCTACACAAAGGCAATGTGGATTACAGCCAGCAGAGAGTGACCAGACCCGACTTGGGGATCCTCTCACGTTTTATTGTGAGGGTCTGCAAGTGGGCAGCTCTGATTTTTATCCTAAATGCATAGCGTGTTTTACAGACTTTCAAGTCAACCTAAGAGGGATGCGTAATAAGAGTAGGCTGCCGTGGGGCTTTATTGTGTGTGGTTGGTGTCACACGCAGACAGCTTCCCTTCTGTCCTTGGGGAGGAGGCAGAAGTGGGCAGGGGATCTGTGGTTGACTGTTTTTCTTGAGGAGAACCTTGACTTATAGCCTTCTTTCTGGATTCTGTGTTTTTAATCTGCTTAGTGATGCAAACATCATGATGAATATTCCAGACTGTTGTTGGAAAGAGGAGATAAGAGCCCATCAGAGCCTTCCCTCTAGTGAGCTTAAGCTGTTTTGTGCAAGTCCTGAAGTCTGATAAGTAGAGATTATTAGAATGAGTTACGTTCTCAGTGTGTGTTGCATTGCCCTGAGGCTGTGCAGCTCTGAGGTGTACTTAATGTTTTCTTCCTGATTTTGCTCCTCTTAGGACTGACTCAAATCCCCCAGGTACAAAAGACAGAAATTTCCTTTAGTGCCTCCGATCCCAAAAGTTTTGAGCCATACGTGAAGAACCTTGAGAAATTCTTAAAGGACTACAGTGCTGATCAGCAAACTGAAAACATCATATTTCAGGACTGTGGGGGTAAGTCTCGATTGCTTTGTGCAGCTGAGGGCTCTGGCCAATGCCTCTGCGTCAGGTCCATCAGAAGCTGAGGGAGAGCAGCGGTGGCCTCTCTTTGGCTGTTCCTTTCATTGTAACCACTGGCAGGCTGTGGTGTCAGTCGTATAGCTGCTCGTTAAATGATTAGTTTGGACAGACCAGACTTGGCCAGGGATGTACTGGAAGCTTACTGTAGAGGTTCTATGGTTGGGAACTCCGCATTTCACTTGGAGAAAGTTGCAGCCAACTCTAAAAATCGCGTGGCGCTGACCTTATCCTCTCTGAAAGCCACAAGGGTTTTACTGCCGACTTTGCTAAAGCCAGTGTCGGTCCTCTTGATGCAATGCAGCAAAACATCTGGGAGGTATTAACCTTTAATAGACTGTATGTAATAATGCAGAATATGACTATCACCTCATACTATGTGCATGTAAAGTCTGAGGGAAACCTGCTTGTAAAAGCTGCCAAAAAAAATCTCTGAGCCAGTGGATTACAAATGTGTTCTCTTGTAGTCTGGAAGAATCCTCAGTTAAAAAACAAAACCCCAGCAAACTTGGCTGGTGTGGGCCCAGCCCACGTGTGGGGGGTGGCTGGGTGCAGGTCTGTGGTGTCAGCCTCCAGAAGGTGCTCAGGTGATGTCACGTACCTGTTTGGACGAGGGGGGAATCCATAGTACACAGTGAAGCACAAGTGTTGCTGTTCCTCACAAGCAAAAGGTCACGTTGCATACGGTTGTCTTTTCATTCCCTCACCACGACAGACACACCTACTGATTACAAAGAGAGAGGACAATATAACGATGCCCAGGGCCAGAAGAAGGTCTGCAAATTCAAACGTGAATGGCTGGAAAACTGTTCTGGAATAAACGATCCCACCTTTGGGTACAGGGATGGCAAACCATGCATCCTCGTCAAGCTCAACAGAATTATCGGCTTCAAACCTAAGGCAAGTATCTCTTCCCTTTCTAGCAGAGGCTACTGAGGATGAGGAGGAGTTGGCTGCAGACTTGCTGTGGCTGCTTTTCTGCCTCTGGAGAGAAATCAGTGTTAAACCCCTTCTGCAGAGGAGAAATTGAAAGTTACTCAAAAATGATTTGAGTAACTGGCTTTAAAAATACTTTTCATTAAAAAGCAATGAAAATGGCACACCACAAGTTGGTAACAAGTAGTAATGAACCTCACAGTGCAAACTCCTGGTTATTTATCTAGTAACTTCTGAGCCTGCTAAGGGACTTGCTCTAACGGGGTATTTTCTTCAAATGATAAAACCCATTTTAAGTTCCTGTGTGTTTCCATGGGGCCACCCCACACCGACTCTATCTGTAGTAACATCAGTACATTGGGTCATGCCCTGATCTACTCCATTCCTTCCCCAGGCAGCGTAGAGTTGCCTGCCTTGCTCAAACTACTAAATTAAATGAAGTAGTGCTGATGTTCACTATCAGACTGATACACAGGCTATAAAGCGTTAACTCATCTGAGGAACTGAGCTCTTGAGGAACGTTTTTCGTCGAAGGGAGCCTGCCCTGTGATAAAAGAAATGAGTTGAATTTTGGCTCATCTGATCCAGGGTGGAAACGGTGGGTGCATTTGGGAGGAATGTGCTGGGCTTGGTATGTGGTGGCTGTGGGATGACGTAAGATGGGCAGGTTTGATGGCTGGGGAAGAGAAGGGTTTGGTGTGTTCCTCTTTTCTTTGCCACAGAGCTCTGAAGAGCTCCTGACCACATTAGACAGCAGGGGCTGGTCAAGGAATGACTTTACACATTTCATTTAGGAATGATGTCTATATCCGAGGCAATATTTGTTTTCCTCATTCCATGCTGCAGGGGAGACCCTATAGCGCTTGGGTTGGTCAGGGTGTGTGTAAAGCAGATCTGAGACCTGCAAGGTTGTGAAGCAAAACTACTGCACTTGCTAAGAGACCAAAGACCAACATCAGAGTTGGCGCTCCCACCTTTCCCTGGTATACTCAGAACCTTTGTCCTTCCCCGTAGGTGGTGTCGAAGTTCAGCAATGTCAGGGTGTGACTGTCACTCGTTGTTCTTCCTTGTGTGTTTCCAGTCCTGGCTGTGCACACCTGGCGGGCAGGTGGCAGATCCTCCAGCAGCGCGTCTCTTCTGCCAGTGCCTGGGCTTTGCACAAAGAAGCCCTGCTAGCGAGCGCTCTGCTGTGAAACACTTTCCCCAGTGACACCACAAAATTAAAAATACCCTGATGTGCTTGCCTTAGTATCCACAGCAGTAAAGTTGTAAGAACAGACAACAGCTCTCTCTGCTTGGGTTAAGCTCCCCGGCTTCTAGTTGCATTACGCTGCGTGTCTGTCCCAAGAACCACCAGCAAGAGCTGCTGCCTCTGAAACTGAGCTAGAAGGGGTTCCGGTTAACGGCACGTGTTCAGTACCACTGAGCTTTGCTGCTGCAAAGGTGCTGCAGTCTGCAGAGATGTGTCCGGTGTGTAATGTCCCTCTGTTCTGGGTTTCTTCTAGGCTCCGGTAAATGAGAGCCTCCCTCCAGAGGTTATGGCAAAATACAACCCATATCTCATCCCTGTGCACTGCACTGCCAAGGTGAGTGGAAATACAGTCGGGCAGAGTCAGGAAGCTGCAGGGGAAGACTCGTCTCAGTCTCTGTCCAAGTGTAGTGACCCCCTCTGCCTTTCCGCAGGCAGCCGGGGTGGTTCTTACTTGGGATATCTCCCCCTTCGGAACAGGAGATTTCTCAAAACCCCATTAGTGACAAATGACAGTCAGCACTGGCCTCACAGGGATGGGTACAAGCAGGGCTGGATAGCAAGGGCTATCCTCAGAAGCAGCTATTTTGCGTCCAAGTTCTGTACTGGAGCAGGGATGGCTGGAAAAAGGGACTTTGGGGAAGAGGTATTTTGCTTGGTGTTGTAAAACAGCTGAGAAACAGCAAAAAGGTATTTATTTATTTTTTTTAGCCAAAGATAGTGCATTGGCAGGGCAGGAAGCTGTGGTAGTTTCTGAATGTGTAAATAAGTGGTTGAGTTTTTAAAAAGCCCCTGGCTTTTTATTCATCATGCCTCTGGGTGATGCGTGCTGGGAGGCGCTTATTGCGTAGCTGCTGTTAGACAGCACTGAAGCATCCTCTCCACCGTGGGGACTGTCCTCGTGCTGTCGAGGATCAGGGAAGACCAAAGAGAGGTCGTGGTCTTGGTGGAAAACAGGTGCTGCTAGGGAAAGGGGCTGCAAAAGGTAGAGTTTGGGGGATTGTCATAATTTCTTCTTCCTTTTCCTGCCTCCCCAGAGAGAGGAGGATGCAGACAAAATAGGCACAGTGGAGTATTATGGGATGGGCGGCTACCCTGGCTTTGCCCTGCAGTACTACCCCTACTACGGCAAGCTCCTGCAGCCGCGGTACCTGCAGCCGCTGGTGGCCGTGCAGTTCACCAACCTGACCTACGACATGGAGGTGCGCGTGGAATGCAGGGCCTATGGGCAGAACATCCAGTACAGCGACAAAGACCGCTTCCAGGGACGCTTTGATATTAAATTTGACATAAAAAGCAGCTGATTGTAAGCACAACTATCTGCCCCCCCAGCCTCTCCT
>VZSZ01006260.1:1232690-1244696 GCA_013398815.1 Ibidorhyncha struthersii | reverse complement strand
ATCAACCCACTTTAAAATCTGCATTACTTGCAAGATTTTTTATTCTTTTTTTAATCTGTGCTGTATCGCGTGTTCTCCTCAGGAAGGTATCGCTTCCTTTACGGCCTAATAGGACACTACATTATAAACTGCCAGTTTGAACATGTTGGTCTTTCTGCCAGATTGGCTCAACATAGTTAAGTATAATTGCAGCCATTAAAGTAAATTTTTTCTCCCCTCTTGTTGATATAGAACACCTGGATGTCACGGTTAGAGAGACACACAAATAAACTAAAAAGCAGAGAGACAGAGAGACACACACACGTGTTTGAGGACTTTTGGCTGTGGCTGTATGAACACTTGCACTACCACATCCCGGCTACCAGCTTTACAGCTCCGGGCATTGGCATTTCTGGGCTTCTCTTCTCAGTTTGGCCGAGGGCGGCTGGCCAGCACGGGCCAGGCACCACCCTCGGCGTGTGCGGGGAGCTGTGCCAAGAGCAAAGAAAAAGGCCAAGGGCAGCGCAGTCTGCTCCTTCGCGGGTAACGGCTCTGGGTGCAGCCCCAGCCTGGGGTCCTGACCTACCCGCTGCTGCCGCAGGCCCCCTGCCTCTGATTTGAGGTAGAGCTGCCTCGACTCCCACCGCTCCCTGGGGGGGGGGTCAGTAATGATCCGCCCCTGCAGCACCCACTGATGCAGGTGAATGCTGTCCTTGCCCAACTCCTGCTCACCTACTATTAGCAACAAAAGGCATTGTGCTCTTTTAGCCCTTAAAAGCCCCTGATTTTGTGCAATCAATTTTCCCAGGCCAGGCTGAACAACCTCAGCTTACTTCCAACCTATGGAAAACATCTTCCTCCTCAATTAGCTTTTACTGGATTGTTAAAGATCCACACAGACTGTACTGGCAAGGCTCGGACATCACAACAAGCATGCCATGTATTGTATAACGTGCAAAACTAGGTGCCGGTATGTTCTCTTCATACGTAATTATCTTTATGTGGGTCAGTTGCCACCTAGCTCCCAGTAAAACCAGTTAAGAGCTGGCGTGCTCTTAAATGATCCTTCTCTCCAGGAGCCTCACCCTCAGGAGCACAGCAGTGCTGGACAAGAAACACCAGACATAAGGGCAATTCTGTTAACCCACTCACATGACAACACATACGGTGTTTTGCAGAAGAACCAAGACCAAAGATTTCAGCACCACCAAGAGATTTAGGGTGCCTCCATCTTATGAGACTCTGGCTGGACATGGCTTTAAGAACCCCATTCTAAAAGCACCAGGTCCTTTTCCAAGGGGATCCAGGACTTCAAGGTACTCATATCAAGCATCCAGATGGGGGTCAGGTACTCCAAAGCACTCTGAATTTTAGGGAATACAGCTACTCTCTTTCCCAGGGCCAGAGTATAGTATAAAGCACAGAACAAGGAGCTGTGCCTGCACAAATCCTCTCAGCAAGGCTCACATTTGACCTAGGACAGGGTCAGCTTCTCTGAGCCAAGCACACCTCTGGTCTCTTTACAGGACCCAGAGGTGGCAGATGATAAACCCACTCCAGGAACTGATCTGAAACCAACCAAACGCATTTCACAGATGCCACGCAAATGCCCTTCAAATGATGCTAACATTCAGGTGTGCTCACTCCTTCCCAGGGATGAAACAGGATTAAATTTAACATCAGTGCTCTCCTTACAAATCCCAGGTATCATCTACCTGCTTTATAGCAAGCACCTATGCCTGCTCTAGCGCCTGTTCAGGGACAAATAACAACAGTGCCCAGGAATTAATAACAGGTGAATAACCATGACCTTCTGGCTCTGACCCTATAAACTGCTTTGCTCAGGAGGACCAGAGAGCAACTTCAGTTCCGTGAAGTTCCAGGAACAAGCATGCTCTCTACAAAACTCGCATCAATGAAGTTGGCCGCTCCCTCTGGGCTCTTCCACAGGTTACTGAAAAGTTTCAGGAGTTAATACAGCAGGCAATAAAAGAATCCAGTCTAATGTCCTGGCTGAGCGCAAACAATTATCATCTGAACAGTGTGTGCCCTAAGAACATGGAGAGGCCACGCAAAATTAAAAAAAAAAAAAGAAAAGAAAAGGAAGCAAATTGAGTGAGGCAGCCAGTCTTCCAAGGGAGAGCAAGAGATCTTGGAGATAACACAGGACCCAACACAGGCACAAAGTGTCCTGAAGATTTCAAGTGTAAGAATTACAGACACCTACAATTTAATTCTTCTTCTGCCTAGAAAGCAAAGCAAAAAGCAGTGCTGATGAGAGGTGCCAGCTGAGCTGCTCTGGAGCCAGAGGTTTTTTGTCTACATAAGCACAGACCAAGGTCTTGAATGGTACCAGTGTATCATACAGGCAGCATTTCTTACATCTTGCCTCAAAGAAAACCCTGGCACTGAAAGGGTACCTCAGCATTCACAGTCCATTCCCCTTGTTCCCTTGGGCTGGCAGTTTTTGATAAGAGACCCTGTTCATATCATTCATGGCAGAAGCAAGGGGGCTGAGGAGGAGACATACTAGTAGGAAAAACGCTGAGATCACAGATTCAGTTCTCATCCATCACCAGAAAGATGATGGCAATTTCAGTCTGCCCTCAGCTCTACCAAATCAAAATTGGCAGCTGGGAGATGGAGGGCTTTTTCATCCCTGTATTCATTTATAGCTTGTCAGTTCCTTTCATGCAGCTGGACAGGTAACTCACCAGTACCCTCTCCCCAAAACCACCACAAAACTGTGCCTCCTTGGTTCAGCGTAGGTATCCAGGCACATGATCCAGAGGGTCTTTGCTGACCTAAAGCTTCAGCATCAGTACACTCTCCCTAAACACTTAGGTCTTATAATTTTTTTACAGGTTATCTCAGTTTGAGGTTACTAGTAGGAACCAAAAATCTCTCTTTGTCCATTAATGTTGGTTTGCACATCAGCATGAACCTGTCATCTCTGTTAGCAAGTGCACTTGCTAACAGCTAAAATACATTTCAGCTACAGTTCACTCAGCTGACTCACAGGACTAAATCATTAGATTAACACACCAAAACGCCATGGATTCATACCATCCTTCCAGCTACAAGCAGTCCAGAAATAAAAATGGTTGTCAAAGAAGAGGGTCTACCTACTCACTGTATTATTTGCTCTGAAAATAAAGAATTCTTTTCTCACGTGAACCTGAAGACGGTTTGGTCCCAGGAAGTTTGTTCAAAAAAAAGGAAAGTTAGTCACTCCTGCTTCTCTCTCAAGCGTCACGCACTCTAAGAAATAAAGCCAGTCAGGCTGCCCAAGGCAGAACAATTTGTACACATGCACTTCAACTGTCCAAGTTAATTTCCTAAGTACGGCTGGGACAAAACCCCCTATGTGCCAAAAAATAAAACTTTGCAATGGAAGGTTTTATTAAACACTACAGGATAACATAGAGCGTATTCTGCTTTTATGCTATGTGCTGTTAACACAGTCACCTCGAACACTGCATACAGTTACGATCAACTCTGAAAACACAGCAAAAGAGAAGGGCAATGGAAGCTATTTGGAAATTGTACCATAAAATAAAAGATTAGAGAAATCTGAATTCCAAACAGGATGTAAATGAAAGGACAAGGCAATAATTTCGTTACACCACAATCCAAATGGCAAGAAAGTGAGTTTTACGCTATCTACTCTGTAACACTACAAGAAACAGAAGTTAAACAAAAAACTTATTTAAAATAACAAAGTGTTGTTTTTACATGGTACAGAACTACTGTGTTGACTCAGACCACCGATTTCTGAAGTATAGATACTTGTAGATTTAATAAGAAGGTACAGGTTCACTGACTCTCCCCGCTCCACGGCATAAGCCAACTGCTCAGTAGTTGGGGCAGAACATATTAGCCAGGACTCTCTCACCACCCAGGACTACTCCTCCTTTAGCAACATCTTTGGTCACCATCAGAAGAAATCACTGGCCTGGTAGAGCCACGGGAATGAAATAGAGTGAAAGCTCCCATCTCCCATCTCCTGTGAAGAACTACAACATGACAGTGAGTACTGCTTTCCCAAGGACCCCAAGCAGCTCACTGAGTCACCAGGATCACTGCCTGTGCGCTTCACACTTACCTTTGAGGCAGGCAAGTGTCCCTCAAGTCAGGAGCTCTTGTATGATGCCCTTGAACCAGTCATCTTAGGTACAGACAAGACACTAGGCGCACAACCATAGATGTCAATGCAAGCTGCAAACATGTCCTGAACACTGGACAAACGCTGAAAAGGGTCCCTGCTGCTAGTACCTGAAATAGCTAAGTAAAGCCTGGTTTGGATGTGTTCATACAAGCCACAGGCATTGTGGGGGCTCCTTGCCAACACTGCGCTAAGGCTCTCCAGCCTACTCCAGAGAGCACTGAAAGTCATAGTCCTCACAAGCTACCAGATTATGGCCAATAGAGGAGAAAGTGGTCACAGAGGAAGAACAAGAACGTGTTTCCACCCACATCATGAATTCAAGCGAGGATGGAAACTACAAGCAAATAAATTAAGTAGAAGGCAGCCAGCATTTAAAGCTCTTCCTGAGCAACCAAGATGTTCTGCAGGGTACTATTTGGCCAGGAGACCCAACAGGCTACACCTGGCAGCAGGGTAAATGTTACGACAGGCAAGACAATAACAAAATATCCTGAAAAAAAACAACCAACCAAAAGCACCACTTCATCCACAAGTAGTGGCCTTGCATGCACCATCACAAGCCTCTGTGTAGACTGTGGCTCCCTGTGCTGATAGGAAACATCCCACCAAACTAATGGCATATATTCCCACAGTGTAGTGCTCAAAGTACCTTCTGAGCAACATTACTGCATCAAGAAAGCTCCATTCCACTGTGGAATGGGGCAGTATTAAGAGGCCAAGAGCTTGTTTCAAGTCTCAGCAGCCCTCTGTGATTTCAACACTCCTGCCGTGTGCTAAACCATGTACCGTCATGACAGGACTACACTCTTGACACCTGACTGACCAAGTTCCTATTCAGTAGCTGGACTGAGTAAGGTAGCTACCAGAGAAAGCCCGCAGTTCCTGGTTCGTGGCTGGATAGTCTCAGCACACTGTCTCGCCCCAGCAGAACAGCACTAACTACCACTGACACCAACATGGAAGGAAACTTGCCCACTCAGCAACTCTGGCCACTTAAGAGAATCGCCTCTTGCTCAGAGACTTGCCTACATATCTCAGATATACTTGTGAGTATATCATTTCTGTCTGTATGCCAATGCACTTAGGGCTGAAGACGGAGAATCCATCTCTTACTGAAACCAGAAGACGCCCTGTGATTTCGAGGAGCCCTAGAGTACAGCCAATACCCCTTCCAGGTGACCAATGCCATCTTGTTCTGTGTTTGCACAGCTGCTAGCACGAGATCATCACAGACAGTTTCTAAGCCCTCACTGTTATCACAACACAAAGCCAATACTGGTTTGGCAGTACACTTTGAATAATTAGCTATTATTACTTATGAAAGAAGAAGTGGTTTCTAGAGCTTGATAAACTCTTAAGATGTCCCATGGTGTTAGCATCCATGAGAGACAGGAAGTCTTGTTCAGTCTTCTACCCATATTAACCCATATTAACATGTTGGGCTTTGTTGTTTTTTTTTCCCCATATTCCACATACATTTCAACACATGTATGCACATAGATGACTTAAATTCTCCTCGTAATTACTGCTAGCTTACAGTACTGCTAGCCGGTCAAGGAAGTTGCACTGATGGGCAAACCCTACACAGAAAGTATCAATATAGCTAACCATTTGCCTATTTGACCTCTGAGAGAGAGGTGGGAGGTGCAACCGGCTGAGGTCAATAATAGGAACCCACATAAAAATATATTTGCATCACACAGCAGTGTGTGCTACAGGAAAACAGTGCTTCTCTTACTCCAGAAAAGGAGCAGTGTCCCTCACTTAAGGAATGAAAGGAGATTCTGGGCTTCTAAGTAACTGTGCAGCTACAGTGTCCCCTTACTGCTTTGCTGTATGAGCTATCCTCCTGGGCTTTTTTTCTCTTCTTTGCTGTAGTCTGCCCACCATGCAGCTGAGTTGCAGCTAAATCGCTGCCGTGCTTCAGCAGGAGGAAGAGGGATAAAGGAAAGAGGACCTGGGCTTTTTGGTTCAAAATAAGAACATGCCGAGGGAAAGAAAGAAGGCAGCAGCCTCAAAGACGCAAACTGGGCCTCAGATGAGTTATCAAGAAGTGTCACGCCTTTCCTCTGCCTTGACCTCCCCTCCACAAAATTACCTTGCTCAGCGCAACACGAACACGTGCCAAAAGCCAAGCCCTGTTTATCACATAGGTTACCTTCGGGATCAGGTGAAACTTAAAGAGCTTGGGGAGCTGCTTGGTTCACACTCGTTAACTTCTCTCTGGCACTTATAAACCTCAAACTTGGCAGAACAAGGGGCAATTGGACCTCGGATCTTACCCAGAACTGGAAGCACAAGAGCTGAACTATTTCACAACTCTGTTTAAACAAGTTTCTAGTTTAGTTTGCCTGTCTGGTCCACAAGTATAATAATTATACAACCCGTGTTCAAAATTAGGCTGCAAGTGACCTAATAATACCATAATTATTTTTTTTTTTAAAAAGAGAAATCACCAATGTGTGCTCAAAATCCATCCCTCTGTTATTGCTATTTCTAATTTTAATTTCTCTTCAGATAAGTTTAGGCAAAAAGATTACTTAATTCTCTGTATAAGTATGTATACAGCATCAGGAAACATTTTGAGACAGAATTCCAGTGCTGGCTAACATCCTCTGATATGCAAAACCACTACCAAATAAAGTGTTTTCCTACACTCCATATTCTTTCCAACCTGTTCCCACAACTGTTGGATAAAAAGTCTGAGAAAGTTAAAATGGAGAAGCACTTGAATCATAATAACTATTATCTGACACATCTTTCTAGAAATCATTTTGTACCAGGAGAGACTGAAATTTCCAACTGACAGACAAAAATAACTCCTGCTTTGATGAAAACTTGCAAAAAACCCCACCAAAAACCAATCTCACCCAAACCCTCCAATTTTTTATTTCTTTTTATTTCTTTTCACTGGAGATGATTAAAAGCATCTTACCCTGGATTATGCAGCTCAGTATGGGCCCCTAATAAAAGACTTCAGTGCAAAATTGCCGTATGACTGAGTGAAACAATGGCTTCTTTATTAATATTTTAAAGACTCCTGAGGGAAATGCTGTACAGCTGAAATGCCCTCAGTGAAAGGTTCATTGCCATGCTATGCACTTCTGCTGTGTAATGTTTTACAAGCTGTGCTGCCCTGTGAATGGGGAGAGTTAGTTCTCAGCTGGTAGAGGCAGCTTGCATAACACCAGACAAGTTAATCGGTAACAAGCAATGCAGGAGACCTTTGTTCTGAGTGTGACATACACAAATTCCACACTAAGCACATTGACGCTTCTGAGAGTTACTCATTGACATGCTTTATTAAATTGCTTGGACTATACCTTGATGCACCAAAAAGATTAGTTTAGCAGAGCTGCATCCCTCTGATGCCTTCCATCCTAAACTGTTGCACTATAACCTCAACCCACGCATCTGCTCACTGCTGGGACAAAGGCATTTCCAGGGTGGAAGATAGCAAGCACGCCCACGCGTCAAGACAACGGCAGCGGGCGGGCAAGGAAGCAGCAAACAGAAAAACGCAAGTTGGCAGCCAGTAGAGCGCTTCTGTAACAGGACTCTGTTCTTAGGGAAATGGCTATGGGAAGCATTTGTTGTGTCCCCCCGCTGCAAGGCGAGTGCTCCCCTGTCCACTCTGAACAGCTTGCTAAGACACCACCCTCCCTCCAGCCTGCCTGAATAAAGGCGAAGGGAAAGGAGGCATAAGGCATGCTTCTCCTGACACTATTTGGAATGCCAGACCAAGGACAGCTGGCTTCTAGCAGGTGGAAGACACGCTGCACCAAAAGCCCAGGAGCAGCACAGCTCTTAACACTCGTCAGAGCATTTAGTTAAAGTCTGAGAAAAACGATGCTGGCTTTCATCGCCCACAGCACTTGTCCCGACAAAACACATCTGCTGAACTGGCCCGTCCTGTCACCACTTATCATACAACATCACCTCCCATCTCCCCAAGGCTGGATCCAGCCAGCTAAACTTCCAGTGCCAGAACCTGTGCAAGTGTCCGTCCGTCGGACCGCCATAGCCAATCTGTACAGCTGGATGATACTACTTCGTTTGCTTAAATGCCTTAGAAACAGTAAGCCAGTCTCGCTGGTGCGAGGCTGAGCAAGGGAAAGAAGAGCTTCCGGCAGTACGTTACACAGCCTGCCAGTCCCCAGCCTTACTCTTGAACACCACTGCGCAGCTGAAATTCAAAGAAGTGACAGGAAAAAAACCCAACCATCATGACAGCTCTCTCAGAAGACAAACAAAACCCACTCTTCTTTGATAACAGCAAAATCGTCCCCCTTCAATAGGTTATTATCATGTCTGTGGGTGCCACAAATAGCTCTGAGGAAAGGGAGAAGGGCAGCAAACGATACTCAAGGAGGTCTTCGCTACTGCCTGGCTGGAAAGCTGCCTGCAACACTGAAAACTGACACATTTCCCTCCACAGTCCCAGTGCCCAAGGCGGACCCTGACGGCACCCATGAGCCATGTGGAGGAAGGCACGCAGCACCCTGAGGAGTCAGTGGGAAGAGCCCCCATGGGGACACAAGACAGACGGCAGTTGGCACATCCTCTGCTTCCATGAAAACTGGCTTAAGAGCCCACCCCCCTCCACAGTTTCGCACACAGCCTACCAGACACGCAAAGGGCACATATAAGCACGTTCCCGCAGCAATTCCTACGTACTGTCCACTAGAAGAACTGGTCACCTAATAACAGCATCTTCCTTGGCAACAGGGAGAGGGTTATTTTACCCAGAACTAAAATTTTACCCATCCTACAGCAAATCCTTTTTCATGCCTATCTTACCGAGGGCCGCACCATCTCTCTGTGTGCGTAGCTACACACACATATACATGTATGGCTATTAAGCATTTTTTAATTATGCAAAGAAACCCCATGAGAATGACTGATTGCCCAAACACCATGGCATAGGAACATAAAGCTACCGCAGATGGCTCAAACACAGCAGGCTGTACCTCAGTGGAGAGACCTTTCAGGTTTACTCCAGGCGTGTGCAGTCTATCATCCCCAGAGTGTTTTGCTGCAGTACAAACGCCCTTATCAAATTGCTTACAAAAAAAAAAACTACCTTGAACTGCACGGTATGAGCAACAATTTACAGGCAAAGTGTGCGAAAACGCAGAAATACTGGTTTTGTTATAACTGTAGGTCTAGGCTACCAGTTTTTTAATTGTTGCAGATTATGCGGATTCCTGCATAATCTGAAAGGTACTCAGCCACTTGAGACCCAACGAACTGAGGTGTGTGTACAGCACCACCTCCTGTGGAAAGGTTTACTCACTGTACTTCCCATGATGTGAATAAGGCCCTCACTGACTGATTTTTAATTTGTCTGCACTTCTTTAAGGAGGTACATAAACTGTGAAGTCTGGTAGCCACAACACCTTGTATCAAGTACTTCAACTAAAACTAGTCCAGGAGTGACTAACTTCAAGGAAACTTGTTTTGTCTAGAGAATGATGATTCATCAGATCCAGTGGTTTGCAAGCTTCTATTTCAACAAGGTATTTATCAGAAATGTTCCTCAGGTCAAAGATGGTGAGTTGAGAAACAGAATCATCTTTCACCACATGCACATGAAAAACACAACTGCAAAACTGTCTCTAGTCTATTAAACAGAGCACACACTCGGCATCTGAAGCATGCATGTTCCAGTCCTTGCTCTACCTGACTCAGAAGGAACGTGGATGCAGGTGAGTACTGGAATTGTTTGCTTGATATAGAGGTTGTATAGTAACATATATAGTGAGTCACCTTTTAGATATATATTAAACTTATATAACTTTATATAGTAACTTTATATATGTATCTGCTTTATATAAAATAGAAAAAAAAAATGATGAGAGGTAGAGCAGTACCTGCTTTGGATGGGGGGGGGGAAACAAATGCAAACCCTTGCTCTGAATGAATGTCCTACACATCATCAGTTGATCAGAAAAATTAAGAAACTGCTGGTTTAGCCTTCGTTCACAAAACCCCGTCATCTCATAAATACTCCTTCACTATCAGACTCCCTTCTTTACTTCCTCCTTTCTTTCCTCTCCCCATTAAAATGAGAAACATCATCAAAATGAGAAACAAGGCTGAGAAAACGCATTGCTCTGAGCTATTGGTGTCTATCCATTGTCACTTGTGAAAATACTTTTTGTACTGATGCGAGGACGCACAAGTCTATGAAGTGAGTAAGTAAGTGCTTGACCCAGTAAGTCAAAGAGCTCATCCAAGAGGCTTCAGGGCAATATTCACCCTCCTCCTGTATCACTAAACCAAGAATAGAAGAAGCAGTTACAGCTTTATAACTGAAATTCACTGATTTTTCCATTGTGACCAGTTGCGTTTTAGGCTCAACTGAAACGTTTTCCAGGTCAGCCAAGCCGAAGTGACTTATTCATTAATTCTGGTATGCTTTAGTCACTGCCTAGAACATGAAGTAGTTTGTAGACAATGACAGCAGTTAAGGGTCAAATGGGTGGGAGCAAGTGGTGGTATTTGCTTTTGGGGTTTGTTTGCTTATTTGTTTGGGGGGTTTTAAGATTAAAACTGAACTTTCCTTCTTCCAGGTCCATGGAAAAGAGTTCTAACAAAAAAAAAATTGAAAAAAACACTGTACTACATTAATTAAATAGTGTTCTAAAACTAGGTGCACAAGCTGACCCTTACTTAGTTAATTAGTCCTTGCTGTTCCTTAGACAGCATTGTTCTCTCTCCTTTCCCTGACTACTCCTTGGTCATGATTTCTGGGAGAAAGGTCACTACCTTGCCCTTCCTAGTGACTGTCAACTAAGTATGAACGACCAAAGTCATCTAGAGTTTGGCTATTAACTTCAGCAAGTATTTGACCTAGCCCTCAATTACCTATCTCATCTCCTCTAAGTCTCCATTTGTGGGCGATCAAAGAGCAGCTGCCATTGCAAACACCTTTCAAATTGTGTGATGAAAACTGCAGAGAAGGGTGGAGAAATCTTAAAATAAGCAGTATCTGGCACTAAGGATACCTAACTGAGTCCTCAGGAAAGCACCGGTGTGTTCCCTTCTGTACAGGAACATGCCTTTATTGTGCTTCCATAAATACGATGCATTTAAGGCCCATGATAGGATAGCAGGTCAACCAGGTATCTCCCCTTTCCATCTCTGTTTGATTCTGGAAGTTCAGAAGTCACAAAACCAATTAACACATAGACCAACCTAATCAGCTTCCCATCCACAAAGCGGCAACAGCAGCAGTCCCTTTGAACTTTTGCGTCCGAGGTCCTTTGGGTGCTGCTGACCCTGCAGATGTCCACACAGAACATGTGGCCACAACAGAGTCAGGACTGCGGCAGGGACCTCTAGTAAGCTGCTTTAGCATTAACAGCATAAGTACTCCACACACCAGCCAACAGACACAGCTAAGGCTTTCTTTGCACAAACCCACTGGGCTCAATTCAAGCCCAGAGATGACTGGGACTTCCACCCTGCAGCCCTTACACCTGTAAGGAGAGGCTGAACGGGAAATGGGAACCTCTGGAAAAGGATGATTCAGCCATCAAACATGGCCAAGGTTGTACAGAAGCTCCAAATCAAAAGCAGGAAACATCTTTATTCATGATGTATCAGACTGGCTCTGCCTGCTTTTGGGCTGTAACAGTTCTATGAGTCCCACCTCTCTGGTTCACCAAGAGTTTCAGAAAGCTTGCATCATAGCATCCTCTCTCCAAGAAAGCTTACTGCGTTTCAGAAGAGTAATTAACTTATTTCCTAGTCTGGAAAAAAAAACCCAAACTAACAAACCGCCACTACCACCAAAACAACCCAAACCCAAACCCAAACAAATAAACACCAAAACAAAACAAGAAAATCCCACA
>VZSZ01006260.1:1154849-1232662 GCA_013398815.1 Ibidorhyncha struthersii | reverse complement strand
ACCACCAATGTATATGTAGCAGGAATTTGGGGGAAAAAATAGTGTTAGAAATTGTGTGTCATTATTTGTAATAATGATTTTGCAGTTTGATTTCTAAAATTTGTTGCATTTAGTATTTTATTTTGGAGAAGAGAAATACAAATCACAACATCTTCATACAGAACTTCAGAGCCAAACACTTTCATGCAAAAATTTGAAAAGTGGCTTAGCCAAGCTCAGATAAAACCAGCACCAGAGTTAGAAATGAAACTCTGGCGTTCCTGGCTCCTGTGCCTGAATTCAGATTGCCAAACTTACCTTTCATCAGCGAAGCAGAAGTGCAAGAATTGGCATATAGGATGTTTTTTGGAGCTATACTGGGTAGTAACTGCAGCAGAGTATTAACACTGTACAAAAAACAATGCCACCTGAAGAAAGGGAAGAGACTGGTAGGAATTAATTTTCTCTGGGGTTTTAAAAAGGATCCTTCATCTTTGTAGTATAAATGTAGTAGGTCAGATTTTTCTCTGAAATTTACTTCAGACTCCTCCTCTACTCATCAGTTGTCCTACAATGATACCGGAAAGCTTTTAAAGCAACAGCAGTATTGACATCTCAGCCACAGCAACATCTTCTACCAGGACACGGACATAACAAACATACACTAACTCCGTATCGAAAGAAGCAAGTTTCACTGCACCAACATAGCCAAGGTCATTCTCCTCAATGACAAGTGTCTTACCTAGCTCTGAATTCCCCTCCGCCGAGGGTGAGAATAATTGCTCTGTTAAAGTCAGTATATTAAAATATTCAGTTATCCATTAAAGAATGAAAATGTTCACTACCATTTACTGAACAGCATACTTCTTCAAAATGTTAGTCTGGCTCAGTTTCCTTCTCTGGTTGTCTCGCATGCCAAACAGTCACTCTGCTCTAGCCCAGCACGTACAGAGCTGTTACAGTTACTGGGGCTGAGTGAGGAGAAAGGTCTGGCTTCTGCTTGCCAGCAAATGAGACCTCTGTGACTGGCTTTGAGCTCCTCTCACAGAAAAGCTCACTGAGGAAAAAACCCTTCCCAACCATAACTCTGTGTATACTGTATCATTTTGTTTTCATCAGTTGTGACAAGATCTTGCACTTAAGCAAATCCAGAGGTTATTTTTTATTTTATTTACCTAAGTTTCAGGCAACTACATTTCTTGCAGAACACAGATCTAAAGATACATCAAGAATTAAAGTGTTAGCAGTAAAAAGGTTTCTATAGTTTACATTATAATGCTTATTTGCCAAACAATCAGAATTAAACACTCACTGCTTTATTTACTCATTAGAGAACACTGACTGATGTCTTTTACAACTGCTGGCTTAACCTGGACTGTTATAGAAGAAACTACAGACAGATGAAGAGTCACATTCTGTGTACAATTATGCTTATGGTAAAAACAGGTTTGAAACCCCTTTCCCAAAAAAATACAATCAGTAAATGACTGTTAAAATTACCAGTCTGCAATGGGAACTGCAAAGTGTGCGGTCACAGTAATACTGGATCAAGAACTTAGCTTATGATTCAGCCATGGGATTCAAAGGACAAACTCATAGTGGAGACCTTGAGAAAGAACTCCACCCTCAATTTTTGTTTTGAAAAAGCTATTCAACTGCTTTGTCCCATCCACCTCACTGACAGTAGCTGTAAACTCAATTTAAACAACCAGCAAAATGGGGTTATCTCTGCTTTGCACCCCCATAAAGGAGTCAGACTGTGGGCATGAGAGAGAGACAAAATTCTGCTGAAGTACTAAAATGCTCTGTGAGTGTTGGTGAGACTTTCATTTCTCCCTTGCAGGCTATGCCTTTTCCTGTTGCCTTGAAAAGCCATGACTGAGGGATTTTAGGCATGTGGTGACAAATACCTGGTTTGCTTGTTTAAATTCAGTCCCTTTGGGAAGAAACTAGAAGTTGTCAACTTTTAATGACAGCTTGGAAATGGTTTAAAAAGCTGCAACCTTGTTGATACTGGCTGCCATTCTCAGTGTTGAATTTCACTAGTCTAATCCTTAAGCTAGATGCAATTCCCCAGCAAACAGCGCTTTAACCCACAGATCTGATTTTATTTCATGAAGGGAGATGGTGATGCAGTTAGCTCTTCCTTGCCCCCTCAATGAAAACACCATTTTGGCCACATAAAATAATCCAAGCTACAAAAACTCTTACTGCTCCATCATGCTACTATAGTCTGACAGCAAAACATTCACAAATAAATGTAGACAGTAAAACAGAAGCTATGCATGTGCTGGAAAAACATCTGCATTGATGCAGAGATCTATCCAAGATACGCTTACACACTGCTTCAACCCCCTGTGCAGACCTTAGTCTTGAGTCATGAAATCAGGTGAGTGAGCTTGTTCTGGTTTTCACAATGAGTACTTCTGTCTTTATAAACTCCCTTAATTTAACATTTTCCCATTTTATTGGACTTTAATGTAAGCATACAAAGCCAAAATCAGATAATAGTAAGTTAATATAAAACACAGGAAATACCAACTGATGTGCGTAATTATGACTGTCTACTAATAAACCTGGACCCTATCTGATTTTGAATCCTTAGTGCCTGTAATATTCCAACCCCCACACAAGCTCACTGTAAAGACAATCCAGACCAGGAGTCATGGTGGTCATCCAAGAAAGGGCTAAGAAGGTGTCTCTGCAGAAGCAGTGTCAGGTGCTGATACCCAGTCCCACGGACACATCCAGCCAAAGAGAAGACTCTTGACTTTCATTTCATTAAATACTTCATTGTACTATATTCACTCAAGAAAACTGCACGGATTGATTTTTTACAGTATCAGAATTAACTGAGTTAAATGCCCTTAATGAACTCTTTGCTTTTGTTTCTAGTTGATCACTGGTCTCCAGCACAGCTACTCCACATGTAAAACACTTCAACAGCTTAAAACAATGTCAAATACAGCTTTTCACTTTAACACTTCCTATGATATAAAAGCACATGTTTGTCTAGCAGGTCTTACCTCCAAAAGTCCATCTTCAGGTAGGTCTGTGCAGTGGACAGCATTCTGAATCTTGTTCTTCCCAAAGACAGCACGCAGAGTTCCAGGTCGGAGATGGCGGGCTATTTCCTATTGAACACAAGAAAAACAGAAGACTGTCGGGAACCACACTGTTCCTTTGTATCATGGACACAATAGAATCTTATTAAGTAAAACATCATTATGCTGTTAATATATATGTGGCACACTATAAAACAGAATGAAAAGGGAAATTCCAGCTTGCACTACACGCATTCGCAACTGCTGAAAAACCATGACCAAGAAAACTAACGGCTTGAAATTGGGCCAATCAAGCCACCGCAGGTGAAATGCAGGACCCTTCTTGTTACAGATACACCTTCCTGGCACTTGTATTAGCTCATGTTAATAGCTTTTCAGCTCTCAAGCACAGAATGTGCTGTCTTCAGTGAACAGACACAAGCGAACCGCCTTGCAGACTGCCTCCCCTAACACTGAACTATTTGCCTCAGAACCTGACATTTGTGAAGCCCAGATACTGAACCTAGCCTCTTGGTCTTCTCTGCTGCAGTGCTTCTCTGACACGATGACTAGTGCCAACATCTGATGTCTTCTGAGGATCCATCCAGACTCTCTCTTTCTCTGTTCTTTGAAGTTGACATTTCAATGCTCCTCTTCATCTACAATGCCAAAAGCCTCCTTGGCCTCTCAGTGTTTCTCTTACTATAGCAGACACCACTCAGGTCCTGAGATAACACTCCTCCCCTACCTCTTTACTATGATATAACTCCCACCTTACACTGCCGAGGACTGCCTTCCTTGGCTCTCCCCTCCACCATGCTCTTTCTTTCAAAGTATAATGCGGTCATCTTGCACTTCTCTGCACTATCACCTTGCAGTGCTGTCTTTTAAGACCTTTCCTATGCCAATTGTGCTACGCCTTGTTGGCCTCTCTTCCCAGCACCCTGGAGCTCTTCTCCAAGCCCATCTCATGCACAGCATGCCTCCTTTTAAAATTCAGTGGTGATGGCATTAACCAGGTTTTCCATCCTTAAAACCCTTTGGACATTCTTCCATGAGTGACTCCAGAGCACTGCTGCCTGTGAGGGGGACAGGCTGATGACAAGCTCACACTACAGCTACTGAACAAAACAAAAAAAGCATTCTTCCTTGCCAATAGAGCCTACACCAGCCCCTTTCTGAAAAAGCACTGAGTACATTAGGGTGTAATCACTTTGGAAGTGTCCAGCACAGTTTCACTGTGCCACTCCCAGGTGTTTGTTTTGGTGTCACAGCTGGAGGTTGCTTCCCCCACAGTCGAGTCACCAGACTGGATCATCCAAGCATTTCTTAACTTTCAGTGTCAAACGGGTTCAAAGTGACTTCAGTAGTGGCTCTTGGCTGACCTGGAAAACGTTGCACAGGTACAGATGAAAACCACTCGCATGATGCACAGTCTCTTCTGGGATGGCAGTGAATGTTTTAAGTTAGTCCCAAAAGACCTCACAAGAGCATTATCTGACAATACCCTTTAGCCACTTTCCAGCTTCACCCACTTGTCGTGTCTCATTACTAAACTAAGACAACTGGACTTAAAGGGCAAGATCTTCTCTTAGCCCAGCAAGTCCTAGATAATTTTCCTGTAATAACAATTTACAGTTATGGTGATCTGTTACCTAGTAACCTAGATCTGTTACCTGTGGTGATCTGTTACCCACCTGGAAGACAATTAAATTGCTTCAATGCTTGGAGTGTGTCTAACCTAAAACATGCCACAGCGAGAAGTTTCAGTTCCCCATTGTTACTGTGTGTACGTCAGGCTATACAGGATCTTTGGATACGGATGTTAAGGATATTTGAATAAGATACACTCATCATCAAATTTTGCTTCGGAGGAAAGTTCAAGAGTTTCACTTTAGAAAAAAAAAACGCCCCAAGGAGAAAAAAAACCCCAACCTTCTTTACATGGTCCTCATTAAAGGCTTGCGATAAGAAAGTCTGCTGGAGAAACAGAAGTCACATGCCAGCTAACTATAGCTATGTGGCACTTTAATCAAGCCTTCCTTGAAACAACTGTTGATTCCAGTAACAACTAGCTGTCAGGAAGCTGGCAATAGCACTAGGCTTTCAATTATTTTAAGGAAAGTTCGGCATATTAGAAAAAAATTATTGTGGCTATGAAACCCTTGGAAACACTTTAGCAAGAAACAGCTCAGATCTAAAAAGTTAAAGCTTGGAATTTCATGTTCTATTTCCTACCCATCAAACTCTCTTGCTCAAACTGTTCTGTCCTCCATCAAGTCCAAAAATGCTGCTGCTTATGAAACTTCCCCAAGTTCTCCCTTGACCCATCTTCCTCAACAAATGCACTTTTGTTTGGTTGGTTGGTTTTTTCCCTTCTTTCCTTAAAAGCAGCTATGGCTTCCTGACTTATCATTTGTCCTAAGCTCTTATTTCTACTTCACAAGTTCATAACAGAAGACATCATGTTTCTTCTCTTGGACTCTCTCTCACTAACACTGGCAAAAGCTCCTACTGTTGCAGTATGCAATCTCCTGTTCTTCCTCCCGTTTTTCAATGCAGGTTGCTATGCATTCCCCTGCCCTCCTGAAACTCACTAGCCATCTTGCACAAAAAGGGACTCATTCTGTTCTGCCTGGGATTGCATTAGGTCAGAAGTACACAAAAGTAGGTCTTCCAGCACTTTACATTGTTAGCACCTGATTAATAAGAATCTAAATAAGCCTTTCTTGCCACCAGTTAACAAACAGAATGAGAGGTAAAGCAGTCTCTGCTTATATTTACATAGCCAAAAAAGGACAGTAATTGTCAGTTCTGAAATCCTCTGTTGCTTTCTTATTACACCACTGAGGAACCCTCAGGGAACAAGGCCTCTGTAAATGATGGAGATACAAAGAGCTGTATGGATCATATATAGGTGTCCTTATGTATGTATGGCTGGAAATCTTGGGAATGTATCAGGGAAGGAGGAAGAGAGTTCCTTACAGAACTTATTCCTCATAACACATACTAATATGCACTCTTCTGCTCCACCACAGGAGGTTTGCCAAACATTTTATTTATAGGGCCTCATCTGCAACAACAGGGAGATACAAATATAATAGTGGGATCTCGGTTGGTTCCCCCACACCCTTCCATTCCCTTTTAAACCTCTTTTCACTAAGCTTTCTGCTGAGCCTAGTTTCTGGAGTATGTGTTTTGTGTACTAGTTTTCAAAACCTTTTTGAAAGGAGTTGAGAGTGGGATGATGGAGGAGTTAAGAGCAGCTACAGCTCTACCACATGCATAAGAGAACTGTAACGTGTGCGCTGGAACTTCATGTACATGTGTAGACGGGAATGCCACGAACTTGCACCTCACATAAAGAATACACTGTCTGCAGCAAAACAAACCAGGGCTGCTGTACCAAAAGACCTCACCTTCTTTGGCCGTATTCAGCAGGCTATTTGATCACACCTTACAGGCTGGGCTTTGATCTACAGCTAACCCTTTGAAGGTCCTTGTCCTACACAAGATACAGATGCACACATTTCACGTTTCTCTCCATCATATAATTGTGCCCAGTGCCACACTGCCCGTACAAAGTACTTAGCACATTCTAAAATCTTTCTATTTCTAAACAAGAGAAGGGAAACAAAAATGTCACCAATGCCAGCAATATGTCAAAATCAGACTGAAAAATCATAAACATACTCATGAGCAAAGCTCATTAACTTTTTTTCCTTCAAATGGCTGTTTTTTCAACACTATGGGAAGTTAGATAGAACAATAACATGTATTCCAGCAAAAACTGTAGATTTCAAGAAAATGTGGCCAGTTTTTTAAAAGCACCAGCCCTGAACTGGGTATCTAGAAAGGCCACTGCTCTTAAACATTTCTGCACGCTTTGTTGTTTAAATTGCATTCAAGGAAAAAACAGAGAGGCAACCACTGACTCTGTGCAGCAACCATTCCCTCCCTCCTCAGTGGGAAAAAGAACAAACTGAACGGACCAAAAACACGCAAAGGAATTTTTACAGCCTAAAAGTTTGTTCTCCTTGAACATGAACTAGAACAAAGGAACCTCGAAAATTTGTTACTGGTCCTCTTGAGTGAAGCAGAATAAAAATAAAAGAGTTTGTGATCAAACCCTCTCCTACCCAAAGCGTGCTTCCAGGGCATGTTCATTCTTTTAGGTTTGCTTTCAGGCCAGCAGCATTCAGAGGACTTCTTGGGGTGCAACAAAGTCTGCACAGTCCCCCTCTAAGCCCTCAGTAAAACAGCTTGTGCTCCTTCTCTATCCAAGCCCTGACTGCGTGTCCGCTCTTTGCTCTTCTTGACATTCCTCATTCATCACTCTTTCTGAAGGCTTCATGTTGACTTGGTCTCCCCACCTCTGCTTTCCCCACCCTCCACTCATGAAGCCTTTTTCTTCTGTAGTTCTCCATGCTCCACTGCTGTCTTGAGGTGGTCCCTCTTTCCCCTTGAGGGTGCCAACTGATTCAGAAGGCAGTAGCCAGCCTCAGGCAAACAAGCAAGTACCTTTCTCCTTTTAAGGACCAGCTACGCCCTTGTCAAGAGAACAGAACACACATTAACCGTGAACAAACAGAATAATGTAAATTCCACCACTCACCTTGGAATTTATCTGGCTGAACTTTAGCCATGGGAAAGCTGACCGCCTCCTCTAAGCGAGGCACCTGAGCTTCCTCTGTAATGAGCAGAGGGCGATAAGCCCTTTCAGGCAAAAAAAGAAAAAAAGGCTCTTTTGCAATACAACAGCTCTGTAAGATAGGTAGGATAGGATAGGTGCCTCTCTCTTCTCTTCCCATCATCACAGCTCTTCAGTTGGCTTTTATTTTCAGGGGATTTTAGCACCAGTCATATCACACACTACTGCCTGCAGCAGGGAGCTGCACAAAATACTCAATCCTACACAAGCCATCATCAAGAGGTAAAACGATAAAAGCAGCACAGTCCCTGTCATGAAGAATACAACACTAGACAAGCATCTCCTGTAATGCTTATTCAAGCTAAGAAACACCTTAGCATTGTTGCTACTGTGGGAACAACCTCAATTGATCAGTCTGATAGATCCTTCACAGAAGTTCCCATCCAAAGGCAAAGGCTTAACTGTCAAAATGAAAACTGTAGTCACGGATGATCTTGTGCACAACACCACACGGGCTAGCTTGCCTCAGCTTGCTTCGCATGTTTTCTTTGCAGCCCGTACTCTTTCCAAACCCTAGCCATCCAATTTTGATGTGTGTGCTTCCCCTCTGGTTACCTCAGCTCTGACCTGGTTTACGTTCCCCAGTTTCATACGATAAGCCACATCGCACTCAGCATCAGCTGCTGCAGAACACAACAATTTTCTACTCCTGCATCAATCCAAGATCCATTTAATCATCACTAAACGCAGCAGTAAGCCTTTTGTCTATATTACAGAGAGAAAGATCTACATAAGATGGTGCTGTTGCCACTGTAAAGTCTTTAACTAGGGAAGAACACATTTTGCCCTGAAACCGGGGGCTTGCCTGTTGAAAGGTACTTCAGAAAGCTTCTAAATACAAAACCAGGTGCATGTTAAAGAGAATGCAACAGGTTTCCTTCAGCGTACATTTCACAAACCAATTCAGAACAGAAGTCTCTTGTTGACAGAGTGACATATTTTCTCTTTCTTTGCATTCCACGTGAGCTGCAACAACGTCATGTACAAATATGGAGTCAGTATCGATGAGCCTTACGCACACTTCCAAGAGAGCCAGTGTTATCAAAGCCTTTTGTACTTTCCATATATCACAAAAAAAAATAATCAAACCAAAACAACCCCCTCCAAAGAGACACATAATAATCACCCCTCATCTTTTAGTCTTTATCACAAAACAAACTGATACATAGGTTCTCAAGAATCTGGAAAGGTTGCATTGAAAGTCTTTATAATATTTAGCCTAATGTTCTACCCCCTGAGCACTACGCGTTTGACCTAGACATTCAGGTTGTCTTCTCCTGACTGATGGTAAAATATTTATGCCTCCAGTCACTTACTGGCTGTCCTGACAAGTTTCTTGTATTTTTAACTGAGCCAAGTCTGTGTGCATACAGTTACGTACTTGAAATAGCATGGTTGTAAAGGTTTGTTCAGCAAATTAAATGATCTGATGCAGGCAACAGTAGCCAAATTTTCAATTGCAAGTGCACCCGAGGCTCACCTCCTTCCAAAATCAAATAGTTTTGCAACAGTAGCAGCAAGTAACCAAACCACAGTTTATTTTGTTACAAAAGCTTACCCTGGTCTGAGTGGGAAAAAAAGAAAAAAAAGAAAAAATTAAAAATAAAAAATAAAAAATCCATCTGCTATTCTGTTTATTTTTAAGTCAGCCCACCTCTGAACTACCAGTCTGAAGCCCTGTATCTTTTGGAAGTTTTGTTAACAGAACTAAAATTATCTTCCATGCTCTAGTGTTGGCAGGTTTTCGGAAGCTCACAAGTCTGTAGAAGTTGTTACACTGTCTCCTTCTCACCCTCCATCCCCTGAGGCACTTTGATTCTCTCTGCTTCCCTCCCCCACATTCCCTACTACTCCTCCTCTCTGGCAGCCCAAAGGTGCTGCACCAACTCTCCACAGGCTCTCTGCTGTGGGCAGAAAACGTGGCACATTTGCCAGCCTGAGATAGCATTTTTACCGGTCTTGGTGCTTCTGGTTGATGCTTAAGCAATTCTAATGATAACTGCCCTGCTCAGAAACTTATTTACAGTTGCATTTGTGTGCCTGTCTGCCATTGCCAATGGGCTGAAATCAGATAAGGGCGAGCAGCCACACTTCTGAGTTAAGTGTAAACTAGATTGGATGGTGAAGTCTTGAGGATAACTGGCATACCAATTGTAAGCTGGCCACAAAATAGAAATAAAGATAAAATATCTAGCTATCTTGTCGTATTATCTGGGTGCAATAAGGGATATTTACATTACGTGACAAGTTGGAAAAAGAAAGCATTTAACAACTGAAAAGCAACTAACCCCACAAGACATCAGAAAACACAGTATAACTGTAGATTTAATTATTAGTTGCTTTACTTTAAGCTTTAAAAGTGAACTACCGGTCCTACTGATGGTTTTCCAGTGCCTTCAAGGCATCAAGAATTTCATCCATTTATTAATTCACCTGTAAAACAAGAATTTTTTTTAAAAAAACCTAGGCTGCAAGGGATATCTTGGGATTTCATTAATTCATGTTAGCAAAATATCTGGAGAGCCTCCAGTGAAAGTCACTATGAAGTTGCAAGATATTATTTTTGGTCTGCAGATATCTTGGCTGAGTTTTCCCCTGTAAGAACAAGAATAATTATAAATTATCTTTTCCTCTGAAATTTCAAGATGGAATTTTACATTTGCAAAAGCTGTCCAGATATATGAGCTTTCCACTCTGCAAAGCAGAAAAAACTGCTTCAAAATTCTACCTAGAATTCCCTAGCTGAACCAACTTTGGACCATCCACTTGAACAGAAGACATAGATAGACTGAAAGACAAAATTCACAAGTCTGCTGCAAACCCCAGATATCCTCGTCATTCGGGGCCTAGCATGGGAGAGAGCTTTCCCCTCCACTCTGTGCCCTCCAGCCTCTTCAATCCAACAGCAAGCTTTTCCTTGGAGGCATCAGTGCTGCCATCTCTTCCTACGCAGTTGTGAACAGCCCTGTTCTGATAGAAGGAATCACTCATTATTTGTGTTACAACCGTTTTTTTAAAAGCCCCTGCTGTGTTCAGGACTAGCTGTACTAGTCAGTGTTCCTATACATACTAATAGATGGTTCCTGGCCTGGAAAACTTACGTGAAGAGACACAAAGAACACAAAAACAGGAGCAGAACGGACCACATTTTTTGGAGTGGGAAATCAAGACATGGAGACTGCAATTTCCCAGGGGTACAAAGAAATACACATTTCACAAGGATCACAAGTTCAATGTCTAACTTTTAGCTCAGATCTTTTGAATCCCAGACCAGTTCCTCAGTTATTGCCTCTCCCTCATTTAATGCTGCTTTAATTCCTGTGTAGCACTCTTGACGATAAAACACAGTCTGCAAAACTCAGGCGATGCCAGGTCACCTATGGGAACTTGAGAGCTGTCTTGGGAACATGAAGAACTGCTGCTCACCCATCTTAAACCCTGACCTTGTTCTAGTCCCTTGATCTGGGAAGTCAAGGGATGCAGAGAAAGGGAAAACTTCTTAGTAGAAGTATCCAAGGGAAGTCCCATGTACATATCAGATGCAGTCTATTATCCTGTAAATGGAAGAAGCTGCTAAAAATTCTGCTCAGGTGGGCCTGCGGTAGAACAGAGAATGTCAGCCTAAACCAAACAGACTAGCAAGCAGCATCCCAAACTATTCAGCAGGTTCTCAGCATTTGAATTAGTCATTTTACATCCAGTTTTTAAAATACCTTTGTTTAGTTAATAGTGTCCACAGACAATGAGACCAGTGGTACAGAATGAAAACTATTACTGCAGCTGTTCTCATGGCTGTCAGCAATTGCAGAGAGGAGGATTTTAATAAAGAAAAATTAAAAAAAAATACCCATCATCATAAATGCGAAACCAGAGTACTTAATTCTTTTTGTTACAGAAGGGAAGGCTTAGGTCACAGTATTTGATTTCACACGCTTTGAGGCCTTCAGTAATGTAGCTCAAGCAGAAAATAACTGCAGATAGGCTCTGACCACAGCAAGTATCTCTCGCATTACTGCAATAGCATGCAAAGCACCTAGGGAATTTCAGTCTATAAACACCCTGTTGCAATGTACAGTACAAGGATACCACCTATGCCATCTAGAAAGCCAACTGATCCCTCTTAGGGGAAACCCACTTCAGAATGATAGATTTTCCAGCAGTGATCAGTTCCCCTCAGATCAATCTCTTATCAGCAAGAGTACATAAGATACACTGTGATCTGCAGCTTCTTTTCTGTTCGGTTATTATTAGCTCTGCCACCAATTTATTAACCAAGCAGAGCCTGAATGAGCAGTCCTCTGGGATAAGGAAAAAAGTCATGCACATCTAAGAATTAACTACTCATAAGCTGCTGACTGAAAGACATGAAACCTTTTGGGACAGCTACAGTCAACTTCAGGATACTCAAGATCACAGCATCATCACGGTTATACAGAAAAGTAAGTGCTCTACTGTTGGTTTTGTATGTATTTATAACTTCCTCTACTGAACACTTTCAACAAGCACCTTTGTGTGCTGACTTGCTAATTCCCTCTACAGTGCTCTAGAAAAAGCCCTTGCAGACTGTGGTACCAAGTTTACCTTGGGTTATTATTTTTGTAATATTTTTTAACGAGATATCATTTGTATTAATTCACAACTTGAAGTATACGTAACATCACTACAAAACGACTATGTTCCAACCAGAAGTCATGAAGAATTCAAGTGAAGGACAAGGCTATCTACAGTCAACAAAAACCTGAGTCAGGCATGTAAGCAAATGCTCTTAGTATATTCAAATCAAAGACTCAGACATTCAAGGTCAGGTTGGAGGGGGCTCTGAGCAACCTGATCTAGTTAAGATGTCCCTGCTCACTGCAGGGGGGTTGGACTAGGTGACCTTTAATGGTCCCTTCCAACCCAAACTATTCTATGATTCTGCAAACACAGAAGGTCACTGTAACCAGGATGCTAAGAAACTGGAGAAGGAAAAAATAGTGGTTTAGTGCAGTAACAGTATCATTTTCTTTCCCAGACAGAGTGACCTCAGCACTTCCCATATCTTCTGGAAACACTGCTCCCTTTTCCCAAGGAAGGACTGAGGCTATAGAGAATTTGGTTTTTGCCTGAATGCTTCTTTTCAGGAATTAACTTTTTATATATTCAAAAAAATCGCTGTCCAATGTAAAAGAGTGATTTGCTGTCTGCTGTAACCAAAGAGAACACAAGGGAAGCAAAGAAAACAACCGCGTAGACTGAAATTAACCCAGAACCATCATGTTCTCAAAAAGGCTCTTGCCTTGTGCCTTTATGGACTCAATATATTAATGAATCTATTCTCAGAAACCTCAGCAGCTACAGCAGAACCATAATAGAACAGTCCAAAGGAGGAAAGAGGGAGGAAAAAACCCCAAAATAAAAAGAAGGGAAATCACCAAGGAAGGTAGACCTCCTCTGACTTCAGGAGGAGACTACAACCTCTGTGTTTTACTGACAAAGACTGTATTTTCACAAGAGGGAAGAATACCTCTATTTTTAAAAAGTGTTAAAACCCTTCTGTAGGAACGGTAAATCGCATTTTCATCCAGTTTAGCTGGGAGAAACAAGCCCTAGAGAGAACCCTGCGGCTTACCTTTGATCAGCCTACCATTGTAAAAGTACATTGTGTATTTGTCTATACCAGGCTGGTATCACACGATCACCTGATATGTTAGAAGCCTACCTCTTTTTCTACAGTATTGAGAAACAAAACTTTTCTGCTTAATCCATCTAAGATATGTAAGCAGACATACAATAAAGATATGGTATTTTGAAATGTATTAGCTAGCATTATTTAAAAAATTAACCAAGCAAATGCTAAAAGAAACTAGGCAAGCAAGCACTTTTAAAACTTTGTGTGGTCACCTTTTAAATAAAATATGATCCATCTATATGAGATACTAAATCTGTAACACCATGCTCCAAAACACGGCACATATTCAAAGCCTGGAGAGAATCTAAACAGGAAGATGCAATACAAACAGGATATGGAAGCATTCACTTTGCAAAACAAGACCTGCAGACGGACAGTTACAACCAAAACTCCACACAATCCGACAAAAAACCACCTCCTCAAGGCTGAAGAGACACATTTATGTAACTCACAGCATTTATAAGACTCTTGTGTTCATCTTAGACGCTTAAAATACCACTTTTTTAATAACACCCACCTACTACTTTGGGATGCACTCAGTCTGAATGCAAAGAGAGCCTTTGTGATCCCTAAGCCAGTCTTTCAGGCTTCTTTCACACCTACCTATAGATACAATTAGTCTTTGTGATTTCAGATTAGGCTAAATGTCTTCATGTGTCTGCAGAGCTGAAAGGTACAAAGTCCTCGATCAAGAAATTGAGCTTTCTTAAAAAGTGTGGCTTAAACCCTTACAAAAATGGCTAGCCCTATGATGCTTTGCAGGGAAAGGCCTAAAAACTGAGCTTCAGGACACCCTGGCATGTTACCCATTCTGGGGAGCAGTTAGGAGGTCTCTATGGCAGCACAAGTCAAGGAAGGTCAGTAACCAGTGCTGTTAATGCCTTGTGGCACATCCCTGCTTTCCTTCAGTCTTTGGACTCACATTCAGCTTCTCTCCTCTTGCTAAAATAGGGCAAGATATTCCAGCCTGGAACCAGGCACGAGGAGCCCAGGAAGAACCAGTTCAAAGCCAGAGACAGTGGACATAAGGGAAAGACAAGAACACAGATGGGAACCCTGAGGCTTCTGAAGTTGATGCTACTTTCCAGGAGGACATACAAAACTTTTGACAAAATGGTGATAACTTCCTGAAAATGTCCAGAAATTGCAGTCAAGAAGGCGCCTTGTCACAAGGGTATATCATATAGTGACATATCATAGTGACAGGTAGCAGAGGAAACTACAAAAAACCCCTCCATTGGCTAGAGGGGCTTTGGTAGCCAACTGAAGGAAAAAAAAACATTGCAGCAACCAGAAACAAGATGCAAATGTACTCCAGTTTCAGTCCTCTCCCAGAGGTCCCCAGCACCTTCTCTCCAGAGGATGAAAGCAGCAGACTCCTGCAGCGTCATGCCTCTGCGGTGGTAGTGGGCTTGATAACAGACAATGCAATACCTTTTATTATCTACTTTACCAAATGACTGTAATTTGTGACCAATGAATCTAAGTTCAGTCCCACCCAGAATTTATTTAGGCAGACTTTATTAAGTCTGGTAGCTCTGGAGCCTCAGACAAGGAGTGGCAGATAAAAGTTTTTTTCAAACTGTAACCTTGCCAACGTGCCTCAATCACATTGGATTTAAAGCAGAGTTCAGTCTTGAGGGCTCTGTCAGTATTTAGTCTCCTGATGGAGACTGCAAGTCACCACTAATAACAGCATTTTTCAACACATATGCACCTACCCATCAAGCATCGAAGTGAGCCTACAAACTCCAGCTCCGCATGACACCGAAGAGCCATCATATGACAGCAACCTTCAGGCAATAACAAGCCACATTTAAAGCAAACCATTCACAAGCAAAAGGCACCTCCACCACTACTAGTGCTCTGATTTTTGTTCGAATCTCCCCACAGAGACATATTTCAGTGAGGCTGAAGTCCCTCTTCCTATCAAATGACTTTGCGTAGCCTGCAAAGGGTGGCTTGGAGAAGACAGTATGCAAGAAACAAAGCTTTCAGCAGGTGACCTCAAAATTGTAACCAGATCATACATACATGCCACTATGAAGCACATACACACACGATTAAAGCAATCAGGGCATCAGGGGGAGGGGGTCAGGGGCTGGCACACCTCTGCAATACCCATTCAGAAGCAAGAGAAACACATCAGGACAACTTACTACGAACACTGAATTCATGCCTGTAAAAGTTAATTACTGGATTCTTGACTCTCAGCTGCTCCCAGGGCTACTCACATCTTTGACAGGAATAACAAATACATCATTTATGTATCAGTCTTGTTTCTGTTGCAGCCAGTGCAGACTCCATCCGTTTTAAACCAGGGAAAGCAACTCACTGCCGCAGGCGTGGTGTTTGGCATCTGCAGACACAGGCTTGTCTCTGACAACAAGCTATAAGGAGGTAAAGTTCAAACCACACACCAACATGTTGACAGTCTAAAGCGGTGGTGGTAACTCATGGTTAGAGTCACATTACAGCTGTGGGTCATTAGAGCACAGCTGCCTTAACACTTCCTTTCCTCTTGATGCAGCCTTAATAAGCCCCCTGCCCATGCACAGAGGGGTGACACAGAACAAGGTAGAAGAAGCCCTGAACCCACCGAGACTTTGGGCTTTATGAAACAGCAGTGTCAGCTCAGCCAAAGGGGGCTGCACTAGAGGGAAAAATCTCCCTCCTCAGGCATTCAGTCAAAATTACCATGTCCCCCAACTAAGAGGCCTTAGCACTATCTAGAACACATTTTCATTAGACCTGCAGAGGCTGATGTGGAAATTAAAAACTGAAAGGGCAGAGTCAGATGACTGACCCTAAATAACATCTAAGCAATTCAATCATGTCTTTCCCATTGCATGCTTAGACAGCAGGATATCGTAACTGGTATCAATCGATCTGTTTGCTACTCTATAGCTGATAATGGTCTGGCACTGAATGAAAATTTTTATTATTATTACATGAGTCAGGCTATCTGAGCTGATAATCAATTATAGGAAAATCTTCTTCATCAAAGAATTACATTAATAAATCTTACTTCTCTTGAAACACATTATGTACTTCACTTGTCAACACTCTGACCAAGGCTCACTAGAGAGAATCCATACTGAAACAGCTATGAAGGTATTACCAGAAAATGAATACTTGGGAGCTCAAAAATAGTCTTTTATATTTCTTTACATCTTCCACTGAACTATTTTTTTATGTGATGCAATATGAAAATGTCGTGCTGCTAACATAGTTCTAGGAATGAATGTGAAAATTTTGGGCCTGAAATGCAGGTATTTTTCAGTGCTAGAGATTCACAGGACGTCTATACAAACAAAAATCTTACAGCAACCAGCAACAGTGCTCTTTGGCTCATACCGTTATCCCTATTTAACTGATGTGATAACTGAGGCAGAAACATATTGAACTTTTTGTCCAAGGTCACACAGTGAGGTCAGGAACGGGAGCTAAAGCAGACTCCAACTGTTTCAGTTCACTGCTTTGTTTTAAACCACCTCATCTCCCTTTTAGCTCTTTGGCATTGATCCAACACTACAGAAGACTGTTAATACACTGTTACCCTTAAAATTGCAAATCTTCAATGTAAAAAGAATGCAGGTTAGGATCTAAAGCACGTATACAAAAATCCCTTTTCAGCCCACTGGATGCAGAAATATTGCAGCACATCCCATCGCTTTAATAATATCTCACAGCAGAAGGTACTTGAGTCACTTTTAGTGTACTGCCAATCGTAACTAAAAGCTCTAAGACTACTAAAAGTTATGCAATCAGCTAGGAACATGTAGCTGATGTAGACTCCTGGAATTACATGTTATAACCATTTTTTTTCATTTGTGTATAAAGAAAGTTCAAAAGAAAGATAAAAATAATAAAATAAAAGCAATATATCTGATTTATACAGCATTACGAAATAATCACCTCAACAATTCCATGACAAAACTTTACCATCAGCTATTTCAACATAGAAGCTACATGAACAAGATGTGAAAACAGAAGCTGTAGCTTCACACCTAAGTAATAACAAAAGGCCTCCAAGTGCTCCAAAGGCCAAAAATACACAAACACCAATCAAATGAACCACTGATGTCAGCAAGCTCAAAGCAGACAGGATTCCCTGACCACCATCCCCCTGTTCCGAGGTTTTTCCATTGTAGCCTTTGCTTCCTGATCCATGTGAAACAATGTCAAATCAATGCAGAATAGGTTGCTTTTTTTTTTTTTCTTACTGCACTTAAAACAAAACAGCTTTCTTGATAACGCACACTGTGCTGCATTTACCCCTATGCCTCCAAGCACTTTCATTTCTTTACAATGAAGAAGAAACATAACTTCTTTTCTGTTGAACTCTGGTTGCAGTTAGCAACTCTCATTTCTAAGTGATAGTGTGTATCAGAAGTTCAAAAGGTTTGTGTTCTGTAGTAATATGATTTAATTAACTTTAAAACTCCTTTCCTAGCTTTCTAGAGCAGCTACCTCTTTGCCATAGGTGTAAATTTTTTTCTCTCGATGTCAGAACTGCACCAGTAGAAACAAAGTGGAATAGCACCCAGCACAAAAAAATGTAATTTAACAATCTGCATTACAAGATTTGATAGTATATTTTAACAAAGGACTTAAATGATTCAGACCCACCATGGAAAAATCGGTGGAACTCAAAGTCATTTCAGAAATACCATTCCTATTTGAAATTTAAATATCTAAATAAAAGTGCTCAGCTGCTCAAAGGATCGCAGTATCTCAAACCTCCTAGTTTTGGGTGCATAGCAGAGGCTGTGGGTGCTTCTCCTCCTTGAAAAGCCAGAGTCTTGCGTGGAATTCAGAGATCTTTTTTAAATAGCCCTTATTAACATTGTAATTAAACATTATTTTCAAGATGGTCATCAGAATGGCTGCTGACCTTTTATAGGGGTGCTGCAACAATAAGTAAATACCTCTTTGTGATAGTAGATGTCCCCCATTCCTAAGCCCTACATATTAGCCACAGAGGCATTCCAGGATGGAGAGAACGAGGCCCAGAATGATGCCAAGAGCAAGTCACACAAGTAGTCTGGGACCTGGCTGCAAGGAACAGCTAAGCTAGAGGCTGCAATCGGAAGACAAGAAAAACAAGCATCACAGCTGATCTGAAAGATTACAGAAAGACCACAGATGAGACCACCAATGACACTCAAAAATCAGCTGCACTCCAGGAGCTTAAGCCGAGTGTAATTAAAGATGCTGACAGTTCACCAAGAGTGCAGCAACCCAGCCGGCTACTCACTAGAAAAATGCCAGTGTACAAGAAGAATGAAAGCAGCAGCAGCAAGATCGGCAGAAAATCATTTCTCCTAGTGTATATGCTATCCACTGAGGACCAACGTTCCACAAGCCTGCAATCTGTGACACTGAGCCCTTCAATCAGGTCACAGTAATTTTGAGAGTGAGCATGTCCAGCACAGCTCCTTACAGACAAGTATCTTTATCCCCCTGCCCACTTTCCAGATTGGACAGGCTGTTTGTACACTACTACAAAGATGCTCAAAACAGGGTTTTGGTTAGTAGTCTTCCCTACTACCACGAGAGGTTTTAATAAAGTATTTATAAGCTGGTTTATAACGAAGGACATTTTTGGCAGAGAGCTTTACTGACCTGCAGTGCTAATAAAATATGACCCAGCTATAGAAAACAGCACAAAGTTCCATTTCATTTTTAGCATTGTACACTTGGCATAAATTGCTACCTTATTAAAGTATAATCCTCAAAATGGAACAACTCTTAATTCTTTCTTCAGCCCTAAACAAAAGGAGACCTATTTCCAAATGACATCTCACTTTAATTTGGGAAAATTTGTATCATCTCTTTTTGGATGCCTTTTATTGATGCGTACCCCAACTGTCTCCCTGCAAAACCAAGAACATACTGAAAGGGCTGTTAACATTCATACGTAGTTTCAATATCTGACTTGCCAGAAAGTAATTCTTACATTTGCTATGTATCTATGTAAGATAATTAACAGCACACCTGATTGGGAGAGATTCATTATAAGTCAGATACCAACACCTTTACTCACTTCGAACAGCACCTTGCTTTGAGAGTAATCACAGTGATTTCAGGGGCACAACTTGCCAAATAGAGTACTATTTAACAGGAGTCAGTGACCCAGTCAGGTGCGTTTTGTAGTAAATTTGCTCTTCACCTGTGTTTGTAAACAGGCTGTACACACATCAGGATCGAGCATATATAAACAAACAGACAAGTTACAGAGAGATTCAGATCTCAATGATAACACACTATTTGCATGACACTTAGATTTACTTTAAACACTACAATATCAAGTCCATGGTCTGTATATAACCTTGCTAGATAATGAAACTGCTGTTATGGTTTCTGCTACCCCTATTTGAGAAAGATATTGTAACCACAAAGTTCAGTTGTGAGTTTCTCTGATGATTCTGTTTGGGAATGACAAAAGACCAGAGATACCTTAGTCCCTTCTTCCCGAAGAACAAGCTACAAACACTGACTGAAGAGACAGATAAATTTCAGGCAAAGATCACTCTTGAGAGCAGCTGTAGTTACTGTATATATGCTTTATGTGCCTGAAGAATCAATTAATTTGCGATTCTTATAGAAAACAGTAGACGGAAATATGTAACACTGCTGCCTGTCTCCCAAACATACCATTAGTGTAACCACTATGAAGTCAATATCCAAAGCTTACAGCTGTCTGCTTCCACTAGAAGCAGGTGGGTACTCATTTTCGCTTCATAAGTCACACAGTTAACCATTAAAAAGGTAGGTCACTAGCAAGAGATCTGGGAGATGGGAATTTAGTTCCCTCCTTTGCTGTTTTCTTGTGCTACCCAGAGAAGCCATCAGTTTATACATCACTCAAGTCAGTTCCTCAGCTTATCAACAGTTCCTTCGGTCACACATATGTTGTATGGCTATGACAGGGCTTTTCATGTGATGTAGTAAGGGAAAACAGAGACATTCCCCTTGTATAGGTACACTTGTCTTTAACAACCTAAAGCAGCTGTGTTGCTTGCAAGCATATTTTGATTGTAATGTATCAGGCATTAAACAAGCAGAAACAGGAAAAGGATATAATTGTCCCAAATATAACAACTGCACCTTTGAGAGTTTTAAAGATCAGAAACTTTAAACATGGAATCTGAAACAAAATTGAAACCATCATATTGTGCACATTACTACTGATATATCATCTTGCAGTTAAAACTAAATCAGATAAACACATTTTGCTCTGCTTACGACACGCTAACCCAGCAGAGAAACATTGCAATGTCACTAAACAGGAGAAAAAAGGGTTTGGATAATGCCTTTAACTTGTGCTTTCTGTAATGGAAACTCCGGACTTGAAGAAAAATACATCCTGAACAACTTGTTCTCCCCTTCCAATATTAATCTGTGTGATTTTTTTCCACGGAAACTGGTAAACCCACTCAGTCTGCAACTAAAACATCAAAACATAACCAAAAAAAAACCATAAAACCCTGACCTCATTGCCTCTGTCTTGATATTCCACCTCATGGCTTCTGTGTGGTATAGTAGCCTTCGTTGTTTAACAAAAAATTGCAAACTTTTTGAGACAGCTCTTATGCTTGTCTCCAAATTGCACACAGCATCACATATATCCAATTAGTCACCTCAAGAAATGAAAAATAAAAGCTAGAAGCATTAGCATAGCTAACAGGTACGAGAACTTTTACACCCTTTTTTGTTCGCTTCTTTCTAAAAAAACAAAGGAACCAATTCTCCTTTTACAGTTTCACCCTAGAAGAATGCCACATACTGCAGTGGACTAACATTTGATTTACACTGGCATGCACAAGCAATAACTATTTGTTCCAGGGCTCTGAAGCCTTGTGTTAGAGTATTTATGAACCTTCAACAAAGATTTTTGCCTAGATAGCTTTCCTTTCACATAAATGTCATCACAGTATTTTATCATCTAGTTTAGGTAAGATCAGAAGAGCTGCTAGGGGATTTGAAAATTGGTCCAGTAAGACTAGCATTGCACCCCCATAATAAGTTAATGTTTGCATGTTTCCAAGGAATGCAGCAGGGACACGGCAGCCATACCACACTGCGATATTTTAATTCACATAGACAGCACATCAACTTTTTAAGTACTCAAGCAAGCACTTACAGGGTCAGAAGGACCACAGAAGTCTCTGAACACTTTTGGAGGGTCAGGTTGTATGATCTCCATTGCTATGCAGGAGCCCGAACACAACTCTGTAACCATCTCCTGGAAGAGAAAAGAGACAGAAACAAATCTGAGCTTCTCTGGGCATGAGCAAGGGTTGTACTCCTCCCCAAAACTAGACCCAAACTTAAAGGACAGTAACAATTAAGAAATATTGGTACATTTAGGAAAGCAAAGACGTGAAACAAAGAGGTCATTAGTATTTGCAACAAAAGAAATGTTCTCCATTTTGCTACTTGGTTTAGAAAGTGGAGATTGAGGTAAATTGGATATTGAGCTTCAAGAGAATACTGAATAACATGCAACAGCATCCACAATACTTTAAATTCTTTTGCGGGTACATCCTTATCGATCTGGACCTGCATTTCACAGAAGTATCCCATAATTTGTCAAACTAGACTGAATCAATGGAACACACTTTGCTGGGTATAATCCTGAAAAAAAATCCCGCTATGTTCAGCCAGTTCCACAGGCAGCAATGTACTTTGCAGTGTTCCCTACAGGGAGCACAGTACACAGGCTATATTTATTTCCAAACATACACCCGTTTGGTGGCTTTAAGTCATTAAAATATCTCTTGGGCTTTTGGTTCTCACTGTCTCTTCCTCACATATTACTAGAGAAGCTGAAACACACAAGCCAACAGAACAGAACTGAAAGGGTCCTGTGGCACAACCTGTTAGGGAAAGGGCCCTTGATCTGGCAACATTCTGGTGCTGTGCTGCTACCAGAATCTCAGTTACACTGAAATCATCTGCTTCCCTGGAGCCTCCTGGAGAGTAGAGAGACATCATGAGTTCTGAGTGGGTGATGAAGATGGGTCCTAATTTTCACAAGCTTAAATTAAGTCTGGGCATTAGTGCCAAATTGGAGTTTGTTAATTAGAGGTATAGGTTTCACAGGCAGTAAGAACGTATTTTGATGTTCTAGTCTGAATTCTTTTTTTAAAACATGCCCTTATAACTGCATACTTGTCTAGAAATTTGGGCAGGCAAGTTTTAAACAAATCAGGACAATTAAAACAATCAAAACCAATGAGGAAAGGAGAAAACATTCACAGGAAATAAGGGAAGACAGGGAAGGACAAGCAAGTACTGCAATCACACCCACCAGCCATGGGCAGGGTCAAGGATGAGCCGTGGCAAAGAACAAGAGCATACAGAGTGGGAAAAAAAGCAGCAGGAAAAGAAGGATTGAGTCCTTTTCTGGCTTTTATGAATTGCGATGGAAACTAAATATACAAAGACTTCAATTCAAGCAGTATTTTTCCAAAGAGTTGGTATCTTCATAAAAGATTCCATGCTGAGAACATGTGCTTAATGTCCCCACTCTGAAGTCAACAGGACTGAATTTTCACAAAGTGCCTCTATCAGCAGCCTGATCCTAGGAAATATAGGTAGAAGTGTTCCTGAGAGGACATGAAAAGAGTGCAGACTAGTTTCATGCTCTGCAACATGAATAAATATTTCCATTCCAAAAACTGTCATATCACCAATGGATCCTCTGTTAAGAACAGGTCAAAGGACAATATATTTCATTCTGTTAAAAAACAGTAAATTGCCACAGTCACTACACTGTACAAATTCATTCTATTCTTTCATCTAAATAACTGTTAACAGGAAAGTGGTGAAAAAACAGGCTTTTAACTTTAGTTGAATCAACTCCATTCCTCCCTGCAAACGGTGGCTTTTCTTGTTCCTCTCGACTCCTTCATTACAATGCAAAGCTGAGGACTGAAGACCAGCTGCCATCAACTACAGCATAGAGGCGTGTAGTGAGACAAGCTCAGTCTACCTTACACAGCCTCATCAAGTCCAGAGTTGAATTCAAATAGCAGATGCTGTTTCTCTGGTAAGACTCCCAGTTACAGCTAAATCAAATTTTCTTTAGCAAATAGTTTATTCATCAAATAACGTGGCTTGTGGTCAACCAAAACCATTCCTGGAGCTGGATCAAGTTCAAGCATTTTTGATTAACAATGTGAATTCTGAGCTGACCCAAAATAATCTCCCTCCTTTTTTCTGCATTTTCTATTCTGGCTACAGTAGGAAATACAAAGCAAAACAGCACACAACCTAATCAATAGTATGCAAAATCCCATGCAGGAGATACCAACAAAGCTAAGATTTTAGGCAATTGTTCAGCTTTCTCTTTTCAGGGAGAAGTGCTTTATATACAGTGTCAAGCTTTTATCTGACTGACAAGGAGTAAACAGAAGAAATGGGAATACAGTTTTTGAAAAGGCTTTCTGGATGCCAAGTATGGTCTGTGCCAAGTTATTTTGGAATGATAAATAAAATTCAGATCAAAACAGACGGTTCTGAGTCACAGATATTAGAGGTCATATTCTTTCTCCAATATCCTGTTTCGCAACATACTTCTTCCTATTTGGCCTGCACTGACAATATCTATTGCTGTTCCCATATGTGCCTTCTCTGGATCCCTTTACCATCATGATTAGCTTTCCCATGTTTTCCTGTTTCACAGATATCCTGAGTGCACAGAGACATTAATTTCATTTCATTTCAACTGAGTGCATCCAGCACATATGGCTAGCAGGACAGAACCCTAGATTCTCACTTTTCTTCAAATCCCATCTAAAACATATCTTTTTATTGACTTACTCTGTTTAAATGTCACTTTCCGTTCTGAGTAACTCTCAAATTATATAACTAAAATTTTCAATTTATTAGGGGGTCAGAGATTGTACAAAAGAGCTGGAGAAGATGGTAGAGAATTTCCAATTTGGTTCAAAGCAGAGACTTTTGCAGTCACACAGGATTCTTCGGGCTCTGAGATACTGGTCAGATATTACCATATTTGAATTCTGCCATGTACATACAAGTCTGCCTGTCCAGTCTTCCTTTGGTCCTTGTCAAAAATGGTGTTATCAGAGGAGACTTTAAGAGTATTCCCCTATCTGAGAGTGAACTAACAGTACTCCTAACCTATTTAAAGACAAATCTACAAACCCTGTTGAAGTGAGTTGGACTAAGCAATCATAAAGGGGGAAGAAAAGAAAATAAAAATGTCATTATCAGAATAACATTAGTAACTGTCTGGAGTAATATTAATAACTGTGTAGAAAATTTTTAATTTAACCATTTTAAAATTAAGGATAATTTGCACACTACATAGCATGGCAGTGAAGCTAAACTCATTATTATTTGTAAAATGAACCAAAATCCTCTGACAGAAGGTGATACAGAAATGCAAGCTCATCTTCTTGTATCCCCATTGTTCTGTCTGCAGTCGGGAAGTTTTATGTGACAGTACAACAAGGCATAATAATACACAGAGTCTTAGATATCCACTGGGATTACAGCCTATCTTAAACTTCTTAGATTTTCTGAAGACCCACAAAAGTCAGATCAATAAACTTAAGAATAGCTGAAAATGTCATTAGGAAAGCATTCAAATAGAGCAGTCCCATTGTAAACAAAATAATAAATATATATTCTGCTCCAAGCACTATAGCCACACATTCTCATAGCTCTACCGCAATAAACCAGCTTATCTAAGGAGGGTTTTTTTCCACTCTGCTGTATTTCACAAATTCCTTGGCTGAACAATTTTCACAAAAGATTCTCCTTTCTTACAACATAGATAGCACAATTTTCAAGATGAGTTAGTTTATTTGAGAACAAGCTAGAACTGGTCAATACTAGGTTCCTAAAATAAATCCTATCACACAATCCCAAAAGAGGAAAGGTGTGATCGCTTCCTCATTTAATTGTATTTTATTTTTAAACAGATTCTTCTCAAACTTATGCTTACCATGTATTCAGCGACAACACCTTTGTAAATCTCATAAAATTCTTCCACGTTTGAACGCTCCATGTTGAACTAAGAAAACAAAAATGTTAGCCAGTCTGCCTTAAACAACAATGACAAAAAATAGACAGACACCCTTTCTTAACTAGCAAACATTCAGAATACTCTTAAGTTTTTCTAGGTAAAAGGAATGGCTTGAACAGCTGCTATATGAAGTTTGTCAACAGCTTAGCCAATGATGACACAGGCAACACAGCGCACAGTATCTTCTTCCACCTTTAAAGTAGACAATGTAGTGTTGGCTGATGCCACTAAGATACACAAGAGAATCTGTTTGTTGCCTAGTAAAGGAAAGGGGCTATTCTTCATTTGTGGTGTGGATTTGAGTCATAGGGGCACAAGCACAAATACAGGTTTGGCAGAGAAGGGATCAAGAGCAGACCTGAGGAGAAAGACCTGGGGGTGCTGATTGACAAGAAGCTTAAGATGAGCCAGCAACATGCAGTTGCAGCCCAGAAGACCAACCGTATCCTGGGCTGCATCAGAAGTGTGGCCAGCAGGTCAAGGGAGGTAATTCTGCCCCTCTACTCCGCTCTGATGAGACGACACCTGGAGTACTGCCTCCAGCTCTGGAGCCTCCAACACAGGAAAAACATGGACCTGTTGGAGCGGGTCCAGAGGAGGGCCACAAAGATGATCAGAGGGCTGATCAGCCTCTGCTATGAGGACAGGTTGAGAGAGTTGGGGTTGTTCAGCCTGGAGAAGAGAAGGCTCTGGGGAGACCTTATTGCAGCCTTCCAGTACCTAAAGGGGGCCTACATGAAAGCTGGGGAAGGACTTTTTACAAGGGCATGTAGTAACAGGACAGGGGGGAATGGCTTCAAACTGGTAGAAGGTAGATTTAGATTAAATATTAGGAAGAAATTTTTCAGTCTGAGGGTGGTGAGGCACTGGAACAGTTTGCCCAGAGTTGTGGAAGCTCCATCCCTGGAGGTGTTCAAGGCCAGGGTGGATAGGGCTTTGAGCAACCTGATCTAGTGGGAGGTGTCCCTGCCCACGGCAGGGGGTTGGAACTCAATGATCTTCAAGATCCCTTCCAACTTAAACCATTCTATGATTCTATGATTTCAGATCTTGAGACTTTCACAAAAATCAAAGGGCAGGACTTAAAAGACTAGTTTTGGGAACAATCTCTGTGCCAACTTCCTTTAACTGCTGAGTGTGATCGGGGTGTCAAAATCCTTTAAGTATCTTTTAAAACCTTCCCCTAAATTCATACTAAATATATATTTAAAAAAATTAGGGAAGGATATTAACAATCATTTCTCTAATCTTAGCTAGCACATTTTGCAAAGATATCTCAAATTACTCCAGGAGAGACAGATATCATTATCCCCCTTGTAACTACAGGGAAACTGAGATACAGAGAGGTAAAGTGTCTTGGCTCAAGGTCACCCAGAAATGAGAAACAGATCAGCTGATCAATCAAATAATAAACCACAACTATTACAAGGACAATGCTGATCCCAAAACATTGCTACAGAGTCTGCACAAGGGTTTTATATTGCAGGAAGACACCCGTGCATTGCTGTGAAAGGCATACAGCACTTCTCCAGCTTCTGTTTATTGGAAAAACATACACAAAAGGAAACCCACCATCTGCAAAGCTGAGATCTGAAATCCTTCACTGATGATGGCTTTTATAATCTTTCCAGCTAGCCCTGAAGAAACACACAAAAGACAGTATTCAATTTTAAAAAGCACAATTTACAACTGGAAGGTATTTATGTCAATATACCACTGAATTTCAAATAAAAACCCCCAGTGTTTGTGTAATGCTTGTGAGAGGAAGCAGAGACCAGGGCTGAGTTCACATACTCTGTGTTCTATCTAAAGTGATGTGTTGTTGGTTTCAAGTAATGAAATTCCATGCAGCTGTTGAAAAGAATCTCTGCCAAAAAAAAAGGTAATTAATGAAGTCTTTGGTTTTCTCAAATAAACTGCAAAACACCCAGTTGTTGCAAGATCTGTATTTTTAATGAAGTTCCATGCTTAAACAGTAACCAAATCAGGGAACAGGCTGCCTATTTTGCTGGTTTTATACAACGTTAACCAGAGTGGGGTTCCTACTCTAAGCTAGAAACTATGCAGGATGATAATAAATATTGCCAATAAAGCAGCACAAAAGTTCATGTCTTCCATGGGAAAAACACACTAGTGCAAAATAACCTACTGCTTCTGAGGTTATAACTCACAACTATGTTATTGCTGATCTTACTGCTTGCTTTATTGTCTCCAGAATGATCCCCAAAGACTGAATGATATTGTAAAACAAAACACTAAACTTCAGAGAACAAGAACCACTGATTTTCCACTGAATGTGTATTTTAGATTTGCCTGTGCTTACAAGATTAGGCCATTTTGAAGACTATGTCAGCCAAGCACAGTACTCTGTGTAAGTGAATTTCATAGAATCACCATTTTTATAGAACTTAAATGCCTGTCTTTTAGTATAATTTGTGAGAAACTACATTTTTTCTGGACATTTATTCAGAACAGAATTAACCACAGAAGAATACCCCATAATGTATGACAACGGCAGGATTTGACTTCTGGTCATTAAATAGTTTTATTAACTAGTCTTTAAAATTGCAGGATTTTTTAGCACTGCATAAATTGAGATGAGAATAAAACAAAACTAGTATCTAGGTTCTAGCATGCTCAAGACCTGAATTGTACACAGTCTGCTAATAACGGTGGCATGGGATTGGTGAGCTTCCTCCCACATTAAAAGATCAGTGGAAGCTCTGAGTAAATGAGATGGATAGTTAGAGGGCTTTCAAAAATTGCATTTACAAATGAATATGAAAAAAGCTGTCCCTGAAGTATCCCCCAGTGTATTTTCACTTTAAGGTTTATGTAGAAAAACTTTCCCCACATAAAACAGCGCACACTTATTCCAAAAATCTTTTCACTAAATTACTGAAGGGAAAACCTGACATTTTGATACATACTTGGGCCACGCAGCTCTCTCAACTTACAGAACATAGAAACAAGTGGTGGTAGGTGCAGTTCCTGTCCCGCAATACTGTTATACTATCCCTCACTAGCACCGATAAAAGTTTCCTTATAACACTCCTGTGAAACCAGGGAAATATATTTCCCCTTTTTTTCAAGCTGTAAAAAAATAATTGCAGGAGCAAAATGAAGGGACTTGACAGGTTTGCCCAGAAAATGCAAGATCATGTCAGAGAGAGAAACCAGACTTGTAGTTTCTTTTTGTCCGCGCTGCTGGAAAGGCTGAGCAGCTCAGACACTTCCAGACACTGGTTCCAGTGAGGCAGCCAGCCTACGGTCTTGACTTCAGAGATGAACCGCCAGTTTATAAAGAGATTATGTGACTGGTTGGGGATCATTAAGGAAATAAATAAAAGAATAAATAATCTGTGACACAGCATAAACATTTTCTCATTCTTGATCTTCAGAGCCAATACTTCAGTCACAGCCACTGCTTCACCAGAAACCAACAAAGATGAAGAAAGGGCAGTGGCAGACAAATGGCAACTGTCGCTTGCAGGGACAAGGCTACCTCAGTATGAGAAAGCTGCTTTGCATGACAGATCTCCATTTCACACTCCATCAGTCAAGAACGGGCCACTTGCATAGGCCTTCACAGCCGGCAAGCATCTAATTAAAGGTTCTGGGGTACTATGGAGATTTGCTTTTTACAGAACTTCTGTCCTCTGCAGTTTTATGATCTGTAAGCAAAATCCATGTTTTAGAGAAACAAAAGGGGACCCAAATATTCAGGTTTCTGGGCTGTTTCTCTGCTGAAGTAACTAAGATTTTTCTCCTCTGTAGAGAGAAGACAAGCTCCTTTAATGATAGAAATCAAAGCAGGAACGTATTTTGCATAAAGGTCTTTAATACAAGGTTCATTTAATGATAAACCTATCAAGATTTTCCTCTACATTGTATTCTTGAGCTCACACTCTCACCAGCTCAACAGAGCACCTTGTTGCTCCAGACAGATTGCTCATGACTGCAACACTCAAAAGGCTCAACCAAAGGAGTTATTGTCACAACTGTACACAGACAGATGTCTTGCCAAAAAAAATTCAAAGTGCCTTGAGGAAGGGGCATGGGATTTCATTTACGTTTGCAAAGCTGGATGTTAGCTCCACTTCCCAGATGTGGGAATGTGAGGCACAGGAAGATAAGCGAGTTGCCAGTGGCAGAGCATATCTACAAATTCAGTGACTTGGCCTCCCTTGTCCCAGTTTAGGCAATACATGTATCACTTCTCCTAGGGACATTTTCCTTTCAAATTCTACTTGAACCAAAATAGAAACAAAAAGCATAGAGGCGATCCCCAAGCAACAGAAGAGTGGAAGCTCAAGTCTCGGCTTGGGATCTGTTTCAGGCTCTCAGCCAGTTGCGTGACTGAACTGGGACATGTCCTCTCCTTTGTGGGCAGATAAGGCTGAGGAAAAGAAGAACTAATTAGATAGAGTGCTATTTCAGCAGCTTTCAACCATTTGTTTTCAACTTAAAAATCCAGATCTGTAGTGAAAAAACCCAACTTTTTCAGGACCCTTCAAACAGGGCCAGTGCATGTTTAAAATGTGATTACAGTAAGAACCCAAATCAAAGCTGCAGATTAGGCACCCGTTATGGTGAATTTTCAGTCACAAAGCACAAAAGAATCACAAGCATTACTAAATACAACTGGGGAAATTTAATACTAATCCTAGCAAATATGAAAGTGAGAGACAGAGAGAGAGAGCATGCACAAGCTTTATGTCTCCTAGGCAGCATTATGTTACTACACACCTAATACAGGACACATAATCTTCCAACATATTTTAATCAGATAAAATGATAAGGCACCAAGACCTCCTCAGTCATATTGATCTTCTCCAGTTTGTTGCTTTACAACGCACAGTATTTGAAAAATGTACTTCATTAAGAAGTAGAAAGTAGCAGGGAAGACATCAGACTGAAAAATGCTACAACTGGTCGGAGAATTACGGATTGGAATAAAATAAAACAGTTCACGAAAGTCACTTTTAACCTAACAGCACTTTAATTAGTGGGACATAACTGCTGCGTTACCAGGACCTGCCAGTCCCAGCGCACTACCAATGATGAGCCCTACCACTAGGGCTGTTACATGTTCTTCACTTTGTTCTTGGCCTGTTTCCCAATTCAACCATTCCACCATTAAAAGCTTATTAGGCAAGACAGCAGAATGCCTTCAAAGCAAGTCAAAAACTAGCTTCCTCATCTCAACCTCTATATGTCATTTTTTTAATACCCTTCCAATAATTAAAAATAATTCCTCTAGAACCCAAACAGTTTTTTAAACAGGAATATACAAACTGCCATGACTGATCAGATCAATGATCCACCTAATCCAGTAATGTATTTCTAGAAGTAACTGGTACCAGATGCTTAAAGTAGCCCTACCTATAAGTAGCAATTTCATTTCATGTCTACTTTTGCCATTTTAAAAAACAATTTTGCTTCACAGTATAATGAAATTATATGATTCCTTACTGCCAAGTGTTAAAGGTCCTGTCCTGAAACTCCAGAGAATCGTGATCAGGCATGAGTCAGAGCAAAGTCCTTTTTGAATTCAAAAGAGGAAGAACTGGGACTCAGAGCTGGGCCCTCCTGCAATGTATTTCCGTTGAAGTTCTCACTAATCTTTGATTCAGACAACATTGCAAAACACTGTGCAGTAGGAAGCTGACAGATGTCCTTCTCAAAAAGTGCACTTCCCATCAGCTGGTCAACCTATCCCCTGAAGAACAAGGTTTATCTATCTCTTCTCTTTTGCCTTTTCTACTTAGAAATAATGCAACTCTAGGTATTCTTACTACGCACCATAAATACACCAATTCTAGACTCCCCAAAAGTCTGTCCATAGTGATAATCTGCAGCTATTGATCTCCCAGCCTTGCTGCGTACCGCATGAAGAAGGCTATCCAGTCATTTTTATATTTGTACTCTGGAGCACTGAGAAGTGAGTCACAGAGGGACAGAGGGTCTCCTGAGTGGCACATGGTGGGGCAACAGAGAGGAGAAGCAGAGCTCAAAAGCTACCCAGCCTAACCATAACTGGGAGAAAAAAGACAAATAGATGCAGACATGAAGAGGAACATGTAAGGAAATGTTGAGAGAATATTGTTCATAATGATAGAATCCAAGGTTTTCCATCATCTGCCATTTCTCTTTAGGCATTGTATTAAAGGAGAACCTCAATAAGTTTGAAGGGCAGCTTTACAGATATTTATGGAGAACTCTATCAACGCTGCAGCACTGGTGAAAATCTTTACAAACACTACTCATTTGAAAATACTAAAAGGGTGAAGACAGAAGATATCAGCACTGCTTTACTGGAGAATAGAATGCAGCATTTTGCTAGCACAAGAAAAATTATGCATACAGACAGTAAATCCTAGGAGACCTTGAAACCAAAACGGCCGACTGCTTTATGCAACTGAGAACGGGAACCAACAGAAAGATTCAAAAGAGGTGAAAGGTTCAAAGACTTAATCCCAGATGCAACTTTCCAAACCACTATGAATGAGGCAAGACCACACTTATGGATGCAAGTCAGGCCATTAAGACACAAAATGATGAGAATCTGTAGGAAAAAAACATATTCTGAGAATTCTTGCATGGGAACAGATGGGAAGAGTCACACTTAAAATTCAGATTCAAAAACCCATGCAGAAATTCAAGTCAAAGATCACAGCCAGGCTACTGAAAGTATCCAGCAATTTGGCTATACAGCGTGTGCCATTTGATAAAGGAATTTAAGGAAGAAAGAAAGATTAAGAAGGAAAGATCAATACCTCTGCAAGAGTTACGCTGAACTCAAACTGATGGTTTTATATTTACAAAAAAAAAACAGAAAGGCTTAGGTTTCTGTTTTACTGTCTTTTTTTGTCCCTGTGTTAAGAGAAAGTTTAAAAAGAAATACCCAGATTGTTTTTCTTTTTATTCCTTTCTTTCAAAATGTTCATTATTTTGTACTCCCTTAGCACATCCACTCTGATTTTTTTTTTCACTTGAGAAGATTATTGTCAATCACTCTGCCAAGGAGAATGTTTCTATGGCTATAATAATTTTCATTTACTTTTGCTTCTTTCTTGAGTGTGAACAAAACCAAACATACTTTAGTTGAGGCTGTACCATTGGTTTGCATGATGGCATTCAGTATTATAATACATACCATTCATACGCTTACTAATATTTATTTTTTCTAGCTATCCCTACTGAACACTGTGCATGGGATTCTTCATGAATTGTTACAGTCACAGAGGCGAAGTGGTTAAAATTATGCCTTGTAGCCCATAATTATCAACAATAATTTTAATCTACTATTGCACTGTCAATTAACTTAACTCTGGAGGTTAAAACCCTCAGGAGATCCCCTATAATCTGCTCCAGCCTTTACTAATTTTATATTCCACTTCCTGTAGAAGGTTTGCCAACTCACTCTCATAGATCAATAGTAAATATATTGTAAGCTCTACCATTTCTTTTCAACTTGGCAAAATACTATCACATATTGCTGCATTCTGTGTCTTGGCTCTTTTCAGAACCAATACCTTGCCTTTCTCCTTATGCTCTGATTTGAAAAGGGCAGTAAGAGAAGAGACTTCGAGATATTTATCTTTTTCTCCAAGGTACAGTGAAGTTAGACTATGCATGGCTGCATTTTTAAAATTTTTTTCTAAAACGTTCTCAAAAATTTCTGGTTACAAAGGTTCCATCACATCCCCAGATAACAGGCCAGTGACATTCGTTGAAGTTTTCCTAAATGAATAGATTAAATCCTCTTTCATCTAAATTAGTAACTATGCACAAATTTTCCAAACTTGCATACAGAAAGCTGTATATCCATGTCTTCTCCATCTCAGGTTAAATAAACAAAACCTGTCAAGTTTTCATTGGCTAAACCTCTTTCTCTTTTTGCTCTCAGTTGATTATGTTATTTTTGAAACAGAGTGCACAGAACCTGGACATGGTACACAAGTTGGGTTCCCACTAGCACTGAGCAGAACTGGTTACTGAAAAAAACCCAAATAAAGTGTGTCCAACATTGTAAACACTGATTGTGCTTATATCACTATTCCAACCGTTTCTCTACAGACTTTTCACTGATACCCTGTCAGTTCTTCTCTATTTTATACTTGTACATTTATTTTCTCTCCTCCATGGTGGTGCTATGCAGTTTATATTCAGTTTCATTTTCTTCGCATTGCTTCATTTCTGTAGTTCATCAGGAATGTTCTGAATTCTAATCACATCCTCCAAAACTGTAGTAGATGCCCGGTACCACCTTCAAACACTGCAAGCATGCTTTCCCCATCCAAGCCATTAATGACAATATTGACAAGAACTGTCCTAAGTATGAGTGACAAGACTTCGCTTGTAAAGCCCCTTTAGTTTGATGTGCTCATGTCCAGTCCAGTGTTCAGGAAAACATTTAAAGCTCTGCAGATGCTTATGCTGCACAGATCTAAATGTACAAATTACTTCACTAAAGTAAAATTTTGGTTTCCTAACAGCAAGGGACTTTGATGAAGGCACTGATATTCAAGTGAATTAGACTATCTGGCCCTGGTTTATGTTCCTTTATAGAAAGCATACCTAGAGATTTCAGAGATCAGCAAAGCATATTTTCCTTCAAAAAAGACACGCTGGTAAATGTCCACCATATCATCACTAAGTGGTTTAAATGAAATCATAGACTCTTGATTCATCAGTTTCCTTGGTATGAAAGAAGTTTTGTTAGCCTGAAATTCCCTGGACCACTCTTAGAACTAACCCTTTAAGAATGAAAATCCCAAAATGCTGTAATAAACACTCATTCCTAATGTGCTGGGTTTTTTTTTTTTAAATGTTAACACCATCATTGCTGCACAGAGATGATTTTCAGCAACAGAAGCGCCACTAATATAAGTCTACTGAACACTATTGCGAAACACTTTCTAGTAGTAGTAGGATATTTATAAGCTTCAGCAAAGACTGGCTATGCCATTTGATCTGTTTTTTTCTCTGAAGTATACCTCCTCCTCTTCCTTCCAGTCTCAAACTGTCAGAAAGGATTTCCAGATTCAGTTCACCTCCCCCTCTATCTTAATCAATTCAAATCTAAAATATATTTTTCATACTTCAAAAAAATAAATGTCACTTCCTCTCTAGCCACTGAAATCCAAAGTCAGTGTAAGTTGTGAACCCAATGCCAAGCTGCTAAAACTTTATGAGGAAATAATCAAGAAACAACACAGGCTTGGTTTCAAAACCAAACATCCCAAGCAAGGAACATCCATCATTACAACTACAGCAAATAATCTAAAACACAGATGGAAGTGGATGGACTACTGTTCTCACAGAAGCTAATTTTTTTCCTAAAAAATGGTGATGAAGTGGTAAAGTAGGTTGCTTTCATTTTAATCACTTTTTCCTACCTTCTCTAAAAAGAAAAAAAAAACAACAAATAAACAAACAAAAAACCCCAGCACCACTAAGCACTTCAACAACCTTTATATAATATATTCAAGGCAAACATAAGAAACACAGTGTATTCAATTTTGCATAAATACATCTTCTGTCTGGGCAAATCTGTCTGCAAAAAAAACACCTGCATGTGAAAGCATAGTGCTTTACGAGGTAGTTTTCACAAGATTGCAGACTAAGACTGCCATGTTGCATGTGGGAATATCCAGAGGTCACACTTCAAATGATCCATCGTACTTCTTTGAAGCATCTGAAAAGATTTGTGTTCATCCCACTTTTTTTTCCCATTTCCAGATTCTATCTTCAAATAGTTCCTTCCAGACTTCTAATTGTTAAGTGTATCAAGACTATCACTGATGTCCCTTTGCACTCAACTTTGTAGACAAGATACAAAGAAAACTTCCACAGCCTCTGCACTTCACCTTTCTATTATGCATACTTATCATAGACAGAAGATATACTTTAAGATTACTTAGGAGAAAATTGCTTTCCTCATTTTTTCTCAAGTATGAGAAAACAACATTCTGAAAAAACTACTTCTACATTTCCTGAAAATAAAAATAATGAGTTAATCAAACTTATGCCTAAAAACTCAGGGTGAAAATAAAATAATTCCAGAGCTTGTGTACAATTTTAAAAAAATCTTATCTAATGAATACAAATCATCTTGATAAAAAACAATGATATAGATACCTAGTCCTGAAAATGACAAATTTGCACCTCTTCTATCCCATCTTCTTTTTCTTTTCTAGCTTATTTCCTTTCCTAACTACATACATGTAACCATACTTAGCACACTACAGAGGTCAACTGGACATTTTCACAGTGATGCCTTTTCTCTTTCAAAGAGTAACAAGTCATGTCAGGAACAGCTCTTCAGTTGTTTGCAGTCAGACATACAATTACTAAAATGCTGGATTTCAGTCCTTCTCTCCCCACTCTCTTTTGTAAAGTAACTTCATTTGAGATCCTACATAAGTAAACCCTGTTTCTGTACCTGCTTGAGACTGAACTATCATCTTTGGTATTCTTTTTGTCAAAGTTAGGTTTGTCTCTGGAACAAGGAACTATTCTCTCAATTTTTTTTTAAGTCTTCACATAAATAAGGAAATATGATTCTTATGGTTACCTGTCATGCAGCATTTTGTTCATCAGTGTAAAGGTCTATGAATTTCTAAAGCAGTCCAGTTGGTATTAAGATAGGAGTGCTCTCTAAGATTTATCATCCACTCAGAACATGTCTAAAACCACATTTCCACAGAACATCTTTTCCTCTTGCAAAGAACCCACTCCTGATCCTTTTGTTTTCTATGAGACTTAAATTTTAGTTCAGGAATAATGTAGAAGACAGCACCCTAACTTAATTTTTTTTATTATTATTATTACAAAGAGGGACAAGGGTTTAACTTACCAGCAATGTTAGAACAAAATCTCAAGCTTAACACACACTGGGAGAACAAACCTGTCTGGGTAGCCAGTCTCTCATCTAGGAGCCCTCAAGACCATAGAGGCTTCCTTATGCCTAGGCAGGCCTTTCAGTTTGCATCAAGTCCAATGAATTCCTGACCAGCAGTTTTGCTTTTCAAGTTCGTGACACAGTTCTAGCCCCATATTTGGTTTTGGCAAAACTCTGACATTTGGAGAACCTATGTCTCAGCTTGGGAGTGTAGAAAAGGAGGGCAGGATTTCACATCTCAAGCTCTGTGCTGTAACCTAAGTACAAAATGTGAAATACAACACACTTGTGATCTCAGCCTTTACAGCCTGATCATCACTATTTTCATCATTTTTTTCCCGTGCTCATTTTTCAAAGGAATTAAGTAAAAGCCACATCAAAGAAGCTTTAAACCAGTCATGAAATACCAAATTCTAATTCCTACAGCAAACATGACTAAACTGTTACACATAAATACATTAAAGTTAATCCCACCCCGTGATCTACAAGGTGCTATTTCTGCCTACAAAACAGTCGAGTCATAACTGTCCTCAAGGCATTAAACTGAAGTTCATCCATTTTGGTGCATTTACAATTTTGGCTTCTGAGCACTACTGCTAATACTTCCAGATCTAATAACATGATGTGAACTACAAAAAGAGAATGTCTAAATGATTGCAACTGTGATCTTGCATCTGAACTATCAGAAGCTCCAAGCACAAGAAGCAAGTGGGTTACAAACCACAGTTCCACACTAAAACTCTCCAATTATTAAACAATTAAGCCCTACAATCCTAATCAACACACTGAGGAGCTGTGCTTACTAGTTACCATCCTCTGACTGAAAACTAGTCTCAGGAGAAGCCAAGAAGGACGCTAAAAGACACTGAAAAGCGTGGCAGATTCTAGAGGGGTCAAACCACATCATGTCTCCCTGACGCACCCCTGGTCAGGACAAGTCTGCACGGAGTAGCATCAAGTTGCTTTTGTATTCTTTCAGTTCCAAATAAAGAAGAAATGGACCGTTCTTGCAAACCCTCTTCAGAGTTAAAATACAACCACCTTACCACTGCCAACTTTCCAGCCAGCCAGGGAAGTGCTCCATCTCTACCGGGAGGAGCCGCTAGAGAATTAGCTAAAGCTGCCTAGTTTGGAGCGCTCGGCTACATTGGCTTCAGTGGCCTCCCCAGCTGTTTTCCCATCTCTGATCCTCCACAGCAGATGTTATGCTGACACCGGACTGACAAAATAGCTATTGCCTTACTTCTTTAAGAGGCATGTATGATACACATTCCTAAGAGAGTGAGCGATACCACCCCTCTGGCATTACCAGTACCCTTGACAGCTGAAGTTAAACTTCACGTAATTCCCCCAACACCCTTTATCAGCCCCCAGGGTTCCTCTGCAGCCTGGCAGACACTTGCGGTACTCTCGCTTACAGGACTTATCAGGTGCATGAGCTCTGCGCCAGGTCCTGCTGCAGGTGGTCAGGCTGCGCTGCTGCGGCTGCCTGGCAACAGATGTTTTGCATGCCCGTCAGCAGAGGGTCAGCAAGGCCAGAGATAAAACCAACAGTGACTTTCCACTGCTTTGTCCTGGATAGGAACCCTATAAACCCTCTATGGTAATCAAAGTCAGTTTCTAAGAAAGGACTCTGTCCGAGAACTAACCAGCGTAAACTAGAGATTAGATCCAGCCTTCTGACAGCCAGGTAAGCTCGCTGAAAAGCTTCCTAGCTGTGGCTAAAGCAAACCATCTTCCAGGATGGAAAAATCAAAGATTTTTTCCTTCTAAGAACCAGTTATACAGCAGACTCTGGAGGAAAAAGAAACACTGGGAAAAGGACCGGAAAGCAAAATTCAAATCACGAATATGGTCAAATGTTTCTGCAGAAATAAAGAGTAAAGCTTCGTATGAGCTCAAGCACCTAAGTGAAACTTCACGTAACTGTACATGTGTAATGAGCATGGTAATTAAATAATCAAGTTCAAAGCCTCAGCAGCGCATCGGAAATGGCAAAAAGATTTATTTTTAGATACTCGATACTGAAAATTTGTGGAGCACAAATCGAATCTGCAATGCATAAGAGGCTCTGCTGTTTGACCTACATAAATTCCCCTCCACGCATCCACCAAACCCCCTTCTCAACACTGATGGCCACACAGGATTTCCTTTCCTCTCCAGCTGCCATGTTTCCACTTACATTCTCCCCACCAGAAACAGCAGGGTAGCCAGCCACAGCTAGAAGCACTGCTGCTGGGGGTAAGCAGGTTGCTTATTTTTAAGACCATGCAGTCTCCTACATGCAATTCCACCAAAAGGGCAGCTCACTAGTTGCTACAGCACCTACTTCAACTGAGATACAGGAGATGTTGCTGGCGTAACCAGAATGTCTCGGGTATCACTGAACACAGTTGCTAACAGCCGTTAAAAGGGAGACAAGACGAGATGGGCCTCCCCACTCTGTCGCATATCACTGAGCCCAGATAGGTCAGCCCTTCCTTTCTCAAACTTTCTGCCTACAGATGCACAATCCCATTGGGCCAACCTGCTCCGCTGCCACGTCTCTGCTCTCTAAACACTAAAGCTAAGCCTCTCCCTTCTTGTCTGCCTATTTCAGACAAGCAGCTGGGAGTTCTCCTGAGCAGATTGTTTGGTCTCCCCAAACCCTTTCAGCATTCTATTCCCTGCATCCAAAACAGTCTGCACCGGGAAGGAGGAATGGTGGCATTTCTGTAGAGACAGGCTGCCACGAGATACACAGCACGCTCAAAACTTTAAAAGCTTGAAAATCTACAGGAAGAAAAAGCTATGGTTCCTTCAACTTTGAAACAGGCAGTTTAATCGTAAGAGTGTCATTTCAGACACCCAAAAACTGCTGCAAAGCTACCGTGCAGCTCTGTATTCTGTTGTGCATGGTCCTTCCAACTGTGATGATGCAAAGTGCTTTATAAGAAGACCAAGCGTACCAAAAGAGATGTCACTCAGTGATATTTTGTTGTTACTCCCAAAAATAGGCTGAGGAAGAATACAAGAAAGACTAAGGAAGACAGAAGAGGGGAGGCTAAGAAAGCCAAGTCCTCTCCACTGCAACACTGCTGGCCCACTGGGCTGATGTCGGAGAGTTCGTGCAGCTCTTGTGAAGAAAGATTCACCTTGCCTCACACTGCAGGCTGGAACCAGTCCCGTTGCAATATGAAGCCACACCAGTGCTCTCAGCCAAAGAGGGAGACTACCACTCAGCCACAGTGACTCTTCCCTTCCCTAAACCCAACTTCACATCAGAAACCAGACTTCTGCAAAGTTTTACAAGACCACCTCAGTCTCATAATCTTTTTAAGAGATGCAGCACCTGTGGCTTTTGAAACATTCAAAGTAACATTGGAGAGAACAGGTAGGAACAACAGAGTTTAGTAAGGTAAAAGCATAGCCAGTCCCTGAATTCCATCATTCTTGATATTAATTTAAAACTGACAAAACGCTTTGCTGACTTAGAACGAAAATTCAGTTTTGATTTCTTCATTCTGTTGAGGGTAGTAATCCAAGCTGCATGGACAGAGAATGCTCACACAAGGTACAATTTGTCTTTCAAATTTTAGTTGCTGTTTGGCATCCAGGGTCTGCCTTTTCAGCCCTCTGTGGTGTGAGAAAAAGGACTATATAGTGGATATTAAGCTCAACTTTAGTCCAGTCTTTGTAGTGCTCACACTGCAAAGCTGAGTGTGCACTTACATTTTCTGTTTATCTGTACCGTACCTCTTTCTCTCTCTCTGTCACAACCCCCACCTCCCCCAGACACTCACACTCCCAGAGGGGAATGCAAACTGGGCACGAATTTGTCCTTTGGTGATTCAGAAAAATTCTGAGAAGTTAAAAAAAAAAAAAAAAAAGAAAGTATTAGACAGGGCACTATGAAATCTACAGAAATGAAGAGGATTAAAAGGAGGAAGGGACAACCTGAGCTCACTAAGACAGAGTCTGAGCCCCCATATGTAATATAAATTATATCTTAAGTATAAGGAAGCATAACCCAAGCCACCTACTTTGCTATTTTCACAATCAAATTAAGGACCCTGACAATCCTGCCATGGAAAATTTTGTCCTCTGCAAACATTTAGCTAGGTAAGATCATAGCCCCAGCTGCTGCCCATATTTCTGTAAAAGGAACGTCACTGTCTTCACTGCATGGCCGACTTATCAGTAGCAGATACCATGCAAGGCCTCCAAGAGATAACAGGCATATTATCAGCAGTGAGTGTGAGACTCTTTCTTGTGAAAACCTTTTTTTTTTTTTTCTTTTCAGCAAGCTCTCCAGACATCCCACTTGAGGCGTGAAAGGCCTGGAAACTGCTATGGCCACTTCTGCTGTTTCCATTTCAGCTATCTGCAGAGAAGTGATTAAAATGTTGCAGTGTGCTCTGCACTTTACTAAGAAAAATCTCAATGCTCTCTCATGGCAATATTTATTGTGCACTCAAGAATACTGTTGCAGTGTCAGAGCCAAAATATTTTACTGTACTCACTGCTCCTACACATGGTCCTGTATCTAAGCACAAGACACAAAAGTAAGATTATTTTTGTGTGGTAACAGCTCGCCATTAAACATTTGCGATACTCACATGGTGAGCTCACAGGGCATTCTCCAGCACAGAAATCACCATGGAGTCCAACAAATGCTTTAATTCTTTGGGTAACTTTCATAAAGTAAATAAGCATTTTCTACTTTCCTTCCCCACTGCATTCAGCAGAACAAGATTTATATCAGCATAAATCTCCCTTTGTGAGTAGTTTTACCATAATGCGTTACTGTGTGAGTGGAAGGCCCTGCAATATGGCCAGGTGTCCTGCTTACACTCTGCCGTGAGGATGCCAACCTTCAGCAGATGAGGGTGGTGGGCAGACAGGAGCAAGGACACAGTAAGCTGTCACAGCAAGATTCATCAAATCTCATGTATATTTTTATCGTTCTTCTTTTTTTCACCTCATTTCTTATTCTGAAATTAACAAGTATCCACATGGAAAGCACACAACCCACTCTTCATGGAACTGAACTGCAGAAATACTAAAGATGTATGAAAGACAACGTATTTGCATACTTTCGCATCTACTATGAAATACACCCTGTGCTCTTGCAGTCTCATTCTTCCAAAAAAGAGTACAGAAATGATCATGGATACAATGCAGCACACATTGCTTTCACCTCCACTATCTGCATTGCTTACCTTCATTAACTGCATGAGGCTTAATAATGCAACAAGTACAGTTTGTGAATTTTGCACTGTTGACTGGTCCACGACCTCCACTGGAGGGAAAGAAAAACTCCAGCTCCTGAAAACAATTGTAATTGAATACATTTTAGTTTGATCAAGCTGCATACATCAGCTTTTATCATAAGTAACAACATCTGAAGTATCCATAGTCACAGAAGATAAACCTTAACTATAGATTTTTGTGCCACAAATACTTTTTTCCTATAATATTCTCTAAAATATATCTTTCTCTTTCTGGCACCACTGCTACAATCATAAAATCAATCAAAAAAACGAATATTTCTTGCTTTTTTTTTACTTCCACAACAACATTTCCATTCAGAGCATTCAAAATGCTGCTGCCACAATCATTTGTTAGAGCTGTTCCCAGCTTTCTGAATTCTCTCTCCTTCCCAAATCCACTCCCGTATACATATATTTATCTTCCCCCTTTTTACATCATCTTTTCCAGTATATGAGCAAAAACGCAACTACCATCCATTTCTCAGTATGTTTTCTTTCCATATAGAAAACTGACCTCCATCCCATTTGTTTACAACTTTTTTCCTTTTGTCTTAAACAACTAAACTTTGTCTAAAATTGCTGACTCACTCCTCATCCTTATTGACCCTATTATTTCATTTTTTTTAAATCATACTGAATTGAAGCTGATTAACTCAATTGCTCTAATTTCTGGGATGAATCAAAAGAACCTCTTTGCCTCTGATCGCTTCCTTTCTTCCCACCATCACTATTTAGGTATCATATAGCTTGAGTCTTAGACCATACTGGAGTGAGCTTGATATTTTTCACTGTTCAGCTTTTTTTTTTTTTCACTGTTCAGCTTCACATTTTTCACTGTTTCAGCTTCACATTTTTTCCATACTATTTACTTACGTTATACAATCTGCCAATGAACATTAGTCAAATGCTCGAAACATAGATTCCATTTCAGACCTATTGCTCAAATTCAGTAAAGGAACTGATGTATTTCTCTTTAAGGGAAATAATAATATCCTGGAGATACTACTACTGAATCTATCTGATTTCTTCCTGTGTAACAGTTGCAGTGCCATTTCCTGGAATTGTCTCATTTAATTTACTAGCTTAATTCAGATGGAATAGACTTAGCTATCTCCTAGTCTTTAATTCATGGCCCTCTGATGATTCCTGTAACCCTTACTTGAACAATCATACAATTCAAACTAATGGATCTTTCAATAGAAGGGAAAATGTTTTTTGTTTTTCTCCTAGCAAATAATCCACATTTTAAGTGGGCATATCTGAGACAAAAGGGTTCTTTTCTTACATCCTTCTAGTGATAAAATGCTGCATGCTTCAAAGACCGTGTCCCACTCTGTTAGTTAATGTTTACTCTAAAAGAAGCAGCCAGGAAAAGGCAACAAAATATTTGCAATATTTAACACTTTGTTTTATCCATTAAAAATCATAAAAGGAAAATAACTAAATAATGCTGAAGGACTAGGACAATGAAGTGCCAAAGTAAAACCAAGTGGAGCCTTAAAAAGAATTTTTTTTTCCGTTCCCTTTATTCCTGATCTACAGAAATTCCAAAATGTGGCCTGCAGAGACACCAGCTTAGAGTATACCAGAGGCATACTTTCACTTGTCATTTAGTCTCCAAAAGAACAATTCAGTCTTCCACTCTAACTTTTCAGTTTAGAATATATTCATTAGATATGGTTGGGACTTTGGTTTTCCTTCAGAAGAGTTCACTGAGGTCCCTTTATCTTATACTTCTTTCTTTTCAGCAAACTTCTGCAAGGTGCGGCCAACTAGTTTCCACGGCAACTGCTATACAGCCCTATAATACTGGGCCTACTAAATTAAAATAGGCACAGGGGTATTAAATTCACAGTTTTGGTTGATTTATTGAAGATTGGTATCAGTAACAAAAGACGCACACACCTGCAAAAGTTCAGCAAAATAATCCCACAGTCATAAAAATACTGCAGATGAATGGGGCCTTCAAACAGCATTTCAAAACAAACAAAATGTAAAAAGAATAAACTTAAGCCAAAGCATAGAATCATAGAATCATAGAATTGTCTAGGTTGGAAGAGACCCTTGGGATCATCGAGTCCAACCATCTACCCTACTCTACAAAGTTCTCCCCTACACCATATCCGCCAACACCACATCTAAACGTCTCTTAAACACATCCAGGGATGGTGACTCAGCCACCTCCCTGGGCAGTCTATTCCAATGCCCAACCACCCTTTCTGTGAAAAATTCTTTCCTAATGTTCAGTCTAAACCTACCCTGTTGGAGCTTGAAGCCATTCCCTCTTGTTCTGTCATTAATTACCTGTGAGAAGAGACCAGCACCAACCTCTCTACAGTGTCCTTTCAAAAAGTTGTAGAGAGTGACGAGGTCTCCCCTCAGCCCCCTCTTCCTCAAACTAAACACATACTTGTGCTTCTAATAAAAATTTTATGCTAATAGATACTCCTTCCTACACTCTCAGTTCAAAAGCTGGCACAGTTGTCATGGCAGCACACAGGAACAAAGAAAAACTTTCACCCTTATATATGAAGACATCTAGCTATTTAACCAGAACTACAAAGACTTTTCTGGCTAAAATTCTCCTTCATCAGAAAAGATCAGTTTCATCCAAACTCCTTCTGACTATGAACGATCTTCATCAAGTCTGCCAGCAGAAAAAGTATTTCAGGTCCAGCATATTGTTTCTTGTTAAAACCAGAGACACACGGAGAGGCTCCAGCAGCCCAGGCACGGTGCAGATAAGTGAGATGAGTGCTTGACCTGCACAAAACCACCTACGCTTTGCAGTTAGCTTGGTATGCCACGCAGCCTAACAGCAGCCAGAAGAAGAGGCTGACCAACTCTGTCCTCACCACCAGGCTAAAATCTCTATGTGTATTTTCTAGTATACAGTAGCTGGCAGCTTATTAGGTATTCTGGGGCAGGTCTCTCTCCAGCTGTGCTACTGCAGCTGTTCCAATTTAAATAGAGGAAAGACTAAGATCAAGGAAGCAACAACTAGTATATTTTCCCTGCTGGTATAGAGCTAAGATACCACAACGCAATACCAATTAATCACGAAGTAAACTTTATTCTTGCCATCATATAACAGCATATCTACCCCCCAACAACACATACAAGAAATCACCTCAATTCTATAAAAATGCTGGTGATACTTTATCACCCAGTCCCAGGGCTTTTTCTTAACACTAATGAAAGACACACCGCAAACAAAGCAAAAGGGAACCGAACTCCTCAAAGCTAGGTCCACTGTATTACCTTTCAAAACACAAAGCAATAAAAAGTGGCCTCTTTTCAAAATTATTCATTCTGAACAATGACAGCAGAGGAAAGCAGGCAGCAGGTAGAGGACTAGGAAGGACTGTGGAGAACAGATAACCAAAACACAGGAGGCATAAAAGGATATAATTGTTTAATCGCTTTCTTTTTATGACCAATATTGGTAGGCTATAGGTAGATCACACAGACTATGCAATTAACTCAATGTCTGTGATGTACAGAAGACATTAAAAATGACCAGGCATGCTCTCCTGACCAAAGTGCCCAAGGTTCCCCTTTGTGACAGAAATAGACAGGATTTCTGTTTTCAGACAGTTTATTTTTCCATGCTAAAAAGGATTCATGAAGAGTATCTAAACTAGTTCTGAACTTAAGTGGGGAAAACAATGATGAATTCCTGACCCAGCTGTTACCAGATAAAGCAAAAATAAACCCTAGTCAAGAAACACAGTCAAAAACTTACTTGAGCAGCTGAAGCAACTGAATCTGGGCCGTGAGCTGCATTTCTTAGGCCATCATGTCCAAAGGTCGCTCTGATGCTGTCTATGGCATCAGTCTGAGCCACTGAAGAGTTTGCTGGCCCCAGTAATGTTTTCCATTTACAAACTGCATCATCTCCTAAGATTTCCATAGCAACAACGGGACCACTTGTTATAAACTGCAGAAGCTCACTGTAAAACAGAAACAGCACATGGTGAGCCACACTACAAGTTTAAACCAACAAAAACATATGATCCAGTGGAGATGCTCAGAACTCAACTCAGCAAGGCCTTGAGCAACCTGATCTAACTTTGAAGTTGGCTCTGCTTTGAGAAGGAGGTTGGACTAGGTCATGTGCACACATTCCCTTCTTATTATGGCTGTAGAAAAAGAATCAGACAATACAAACTCCCTCAAGCTACTGTGTACTATGTTAGATTTCAAAAGAATATTTTAAAAATCAGTACTGGCAACACTGAAAGAGACCCTGCTAACCATTTGTCTGACAGGAACGATTTCTAAGCACGTCCCCTGCGCAGCAGGATTTCAGCATCCTCACACATGCCCTGTGTGTGTTCCCCACTGATGCAACTTCAGCACTGCTGTCAGGATGGATTGCTCCACTGCCCCGTGGATCTCTCCCACAGATTTTGCCCAGCCAAAATCCAAAGTGGGAGAGAAGGAAGAAGCAAGATTAGGAACATTTGTAGGGGAGAAGGGACTTAACCACAAAGTGAGTTACCGCATCCTAGAAGAAGCAGAAGTCAAGTGATTTTAGTGGGATGAATCTGAGTAAGGAGAAGAGATTGTCAGGAGCAGCCTGCCTTCTGACCCGACCACCTCACTTACACAGAAAACAACCACCCAAAATTGGAAACCCAAATGTTCTATTTAAAAACTAAACAAAACCACCATAACTATAATTCTATATCTTCACAAAACACTCATACCAAAGTCTGCCTTTTCACTGTGCAGTCTGGACAGAACGAAAAAAGGAGAAAGTTGACTCAATGCTTTTTGTATTACTTTCTTTAAAAAAGAGCTTTACACAATTGTAAGTGTGGATGTGCGTGCTTCTCCAGCCATCTTCTTCCTAATGATCATTTATGCAGTGATCAGTGAGCAAGAAGAGAAGAGAGGAGAAATCCTACTAGTTCTTTGCTAAAGGAATAATATTAAAACTATGAAAAGTTACATAAACATAAAGAAACTACACAGGGAAAACCTATTGGAACTCAGGTTGTGTTGGTAAGAAACTGCTTGTTTAGGATACAGTTAAATGGCTTTCACAGACGTGCATCCAAGAAAAAAGCAATTTCTACAACACTGCTTACTGTGAAGACTAATCCTGAATATTAAACAAATTTTTAAAATTAAATTCTTTAATATGAAAAACATTCTTTTCCAAACAAGTAGGATTGCTATTTTTCCCTACTATTCACTAGACTTACATTGACTAGTGAACTTGCAAACTAAATCTGAATTTAAAGACAAGTAACAGAATGCTAGATATAAATAAGTCAGAGATTTTACATTTCAGTGCCTTGAAGATTCTTGTTCTATTTGATTTGTAATGCCTTATAACTATTTGTTTCTAACTTAGAGAAAAATCCTATACAGAAGATGCAGACTGCAGGATGGGAAACAGGCACATCACAGTGGACAAAGGTTACAGTTCCTCAGATAATTACCATTAGTGTAGACAGACATCTGTGAAATAACACTACAGGCAAAATTCTTGCTTATTTATGAATATATTAAAGGAGTCTTACTCAGCAAATAAAATGCAATTCTAAATCTTGCTCTGATCTCCAACATGGTCAGACATAGCCTGGGGCCATGTCTCCATGAAGGGCTTGAGTTTGGACCGGCAATAAATCAGTTGCTGTTGCAGGAAAGCAGCTGGCACATCCTAATACTCAAGCACTTCATGACAGTACTGAAACAGTACTGACAGTCTTTTGACCAAGCCAGTGCAAACACAGGTTCCAACATGGCTGCACCCTCTTCCTAAAAGAGGCAGACTGCCAAGTCCAGAGGGAGGAGAAGAAAGTTGTTTCTTGGCACTTTCAGGCAAAGTAGACACGACACAATCTCTGGGTCATAAGCAATCTGGTCATTTATGGAAAGACCAAGGTTTTTCATGTTAGGTGGAGCAGTCTAGCGTCATGGAAGTTTGACGTTTTGTCGAAGGGTAGCAGTACAGTAAACAACTGCCCCATGCACTATCTTTTCAGTTACTTATGATTTGAGGAATTTTTTACCAAATCAGTTCACACAGATAAGCGTTCCTCCCTAATTCTCATTACCTTCAAGCCCCACCCTGATCCTGAAGATGCTCCTTCCCTTGGCTTTGAAGTTTTGCCTTGCTAGGAGCATTTTCACTGCTGAGACACCAAACGCATTCCCCTGATATCACCAGGGTCTAAAGAGTGTAAGTTAAAACCCCTGGATAGCTGAAATAAGGATCTGTCCCTGGAGGAAGATCAACAGGGTGCATACTTTGCAAAGAGCTCCATTCAGCTAAGACAAGTTCTGATTTTCCCATGGTCCTGCAGTACCAAATATGGTAAATTAATCCTGTGCATTCAATAAGCTTAATACATGTCAAGCTGAAATTGATATACCTACTTATAAAAAGGTTTTGATTGGTGGTCTATGTAGAAATCAGCTGCTTCTTTTCTGGAAGAGTAAAAAGACACAGATATAGATGTATAGATATACATATATGCACACACACATATATATAACCCCCCCTGAAACTCACAAACTATCATCCATCAACATGTCTCTACAGGTAATGTCTTCTCAAGATGGACAGCTTGTGGGGTGTTCATACCCCGTAACAGAAACTACATTTGACTTTGTCACATTTTGTGAGGCTACAGGTGTACCTTGTAGCCGACTCCTCTTTAGGCTTCTACTCTGGAACCCAAGAAGAATTTCATTTTCCTACCCTTGACAAATATTTGAACAGTCACAGCTTTCTCCAGCTTTTTTATCAAAATGACCACCTGCTTATTGGAACAGAAAAATTCTTGGTTTGTTGCTTTCACTTCAGTGCAAGTATGAGCCATTCAAAATTCAAAAGATTTTCATTGATCATACAACTAATGCGCTTTCCCTCCATTTCGTAACTAAGGCAGAAATGAAAATTGAAAATTGAAATGAAATTGAAAATGATGCTAGTCACAGGAACTCTTGCAATCTCAGCTTCAAACCTACACTCTGCAAATAGCCTAAAGCTTCTGTTTACAATTCACTATTTCACCAGAAAATCCTCTTCTGAAACTAATCTACCAAATAATTTTGGAAAGCAAATATGAAAAAGGTATGCAAACAGATTAAGTATTATAATTTCTGAATGTGAAGAAATATTTGAGGGATATATTTCTGAAACAAATTGAGCTCTACTACTCAGTTAAGAATCTCTATCACAATAAATATAAAACTGCGGTTGTGCTGTATTACTTAGTTCCTTTTTCATTTCATCTCTCTCATTAGTTCTCTGCTTTTAAAGAATGGAAAACAGTGTTCATCTGGGAATAACAGACTGAACCGACACATGATTAAATGAAGAGACTAGAGAGCTGACCTATCAAAGCAGGTTCCTGCCCTCACTTTCATATCTTGGCTACAATTTTTACAGAAGGCTTGAATCTACTTAACAGTGACTGCCGGACAGATGTTTGTAATAACCCCTTTAAAGAAAGCAGTAGATGATGATGCTGGTTTGAACAAACCTGCCTGCAGAGATCTAAGGGTAGAAGACTTTGGCAAAGCCATAGTGCTATCATTTTAAAATGGCACAGTCCCAAGAAACAGTATATAGTACGCAGAGAAACTGCAAATACTGAAGACATTATTTTAAATATATCCAGTATCACAGCCTAATCTTGTGCTTAATAATTTTTAATTATACAAGACAAGCATAGATTTTGATATAGTAATAGGCAATAAAAGTTCAAGTCTTAAAGTTTCTTCCTTTCAGTGTGAGTCAACTCTAAAGCATGTGACTTGGCTCAACAGTTCTTCAAGTTCTCAGACAGACGTGAAATAAAGAACCACCCAACATAACACTTCAGGATCAAATCTCTCAGGCTGCAGGACAGCAAGCCAAAAAAAGCTGGCTTGAAAGACATTGTGAATTGTAAATCAGTATTAGAACCCTGACCGAACTCACGAACTGGAGTTGTTTGAAGGAGGATCTGGGACTCGTATAACCAAACATTGCAGCAGGTGAATGCAGAGACAAGAAGAGGAAGTCACATGGTTGTTTTATCAGTATTTCAGAAAGCCAAAATGGTTTTGAGGTAGATAAAAATTGTTCCTCACCCCCCACAAAAAACGTAAGAACACATGAAAATGGTATTTTGTAAGACACATAGCTTTTCTTTTCAAAGACAGGTTGTATATGAACATGTTTGGCAAAGCAGCAACAGAGAAAAAGACGACTTTTCCAAAGTTACCGCACTAGGGTAAATTAATCATGTTTCTTTCCTCTGCAGCATGCCTTTTTTAAAATCTTGTGGCTCAATGAGGTAAGTGGAGAATAGCGAAGGTTGGGGGGGATGAGACACTGGAACAGGCTGCCCAGAGAATTTGTGGATGCCCCACCCCTGGGAACTGTTCAAAGCCAGGTTGGATGGGGCTTTGAGCAACGTGGTCTAGTGGAAGGTGTCCCTGCCCAGGGCAGGGGGGATGGAACTAGATGATTTTTAAGGTCCCTTCCAACTTCAACCATTCTATGATTAGGAAAATGCATGAGTAAAATCTGTCCAGCCCAGCAACAACATCAGAAGATCATTTGCTTTGCCTGGGACTTCCAGGGTTCTGAGAGCACAAATTAAGAAAACAGATTTACTGAGAGCGAACAAACCAACTACTTTAAAGACAATGTTGTTATAATCAGCAATATGGTTTGCATCAGGAAGCCACGAGGTGAGGACATACAGACATGTCAGTAGTAAACACTGCTGAATTGCTAAAGCTATGTTAGTCACCTTAGATTCGTACAGAGACATTACATATTTAATCACCCATACTCATTTGCACAAAAGTTTTTAATACTGAGCTTAATTCTCTACATGCTTTCAGAAACCCACATGATTATGAAACAGATGAGTCTTCCCTCTATTACTCACTGGGATGGATTTGATGTGTGGAACAACACAGCATTGCTTCAGAGAACATTCCCAACTGCAAAAAGAGTCTTTAGATACAATAGAGCTAACCTGAAGAATTCCTTACCTTGAAAGCACCATCATTTTGGCCTTAGTTATTGTAAATCCTGCATTAATAATGATATCAATTAATTCTCCAATCTTGGGCATTGCATCAGGTTTAATCAAAGCCAGTGTTCTGAAAAAGAAAAAAAAAAAGAAGTAGAGAGATACAGCCAACACTACTTTCCTTAGAGCATTTGGTGTGCATGTTGAGTTTATATTCAGTGAAAAAAACATTACATCAAAGACCGAAATTCTGCCACAGTCAAACATCCTAGTCCCAGTGTCTCATCAATTTCCACGCTGTTCTTGAATGCATGCACAAGACATTATTCTGATAAGAACCAGCTTTGCACATTGCAATTTCCTCAGCTTTCTAACCCAAGTCAGCCCACGGTGTTCCACCAGCAGTCATTATTTACTGGCTTCTCCCTTGGCTCTCAGAGGAAACAATTCGACCACTTCTTCCTTAGCTAGTGTATATCTCTACAGCTCCTCACTCATGGCTCTGGGTTAGAACACAACTGATTTGTTAATGTCTCCTATGGTTGCTCAGGTCCCTCTTTTCCTTTAATCATTATACACATAAAAATGAGGCTGTTAAAATTCCCTGCTTAAAAATACTACTTAAATATGCGCCTCTTCCATAAAACTCAAAATGGAATGATTGTTTTATTATTACTTTTAAAATATTTGGAGGCCTCAGTGAGAAGAAAGTCCTGTTGTGCTTGGCACAGTACAAACACTTCACGGTATACAATATGCATGCCAAATAGATGACACTGTTAATAGACACAATAAAAGGTTGGCAGAGGAGGTATTACGTTTCTTATACTGACTGACAGCTATATTCTAAGGGAGATCAATCAAAAAATTTCTACACTCTCCCCCATATCTTTGTTTCCAAGTACGTCCTGTCTTCTCGATAATTATCTTTTTATACGATACATCCCCAAGGCCAGGACTGTTTTATTAGTGTGCTTTGCATAGCACCAAGTACACCATCAGCACTAAACATATTATTAATCAAAAATAACAAGCACAAAAAGAAGGTCTGTAAAATGGCATATTCTATTTGCATTCATCTTGTGGTGAGTCAGCTTCAAATGTGCTCAGCTTACAAATGAACAGATTTATTCAACCCTGTATCTCAGAAACTCTGTATCTCTGACAATCCTAAAGAGCTCTTTCCATCTTTTACACTGTTTCAAATAACAAAGGCTACCCAAGACAGATTTTTTTATTGCAGTACTTCCCTAAATGAAGGGCAAATAATTGCAGATTTCTCATTTTATACACCAGCGTAGCATGGAAAGCAGCCTTTAGGTTAGCAGCAAAATATTCTAGCCAGGGCAAATATGCTGAGGTTACAGGAGATGGATGAACTTCCACTACCTTTACTTTGAATCTTAAGTGACCCCAGATTGACAGATGTTTTGGGAACAGACAGACTATCTATTTCACAGCAAATCTAAAGAAGGGAGGGTTTAGGACCAGGAAATGTAAAGAGGAAAAGCATCTGAAAGTATGCGACATTTCATCTGAAAGTAAGGGAGAGACATGGATTACCTTCAGAAACAAACAGAGGTTCTCTCAAGCATCAGGAAGGTCAGACACACAGACCAGCTTAGCCCCAGATCCATTGGGAAATATGACACAAAAAGACTGATGGACTAAGGTGTAGCCAGAAACCGCATGAGACTAGTCAACCAAGCCTATGCTTCAGTCCACTGCATGGACTAAAGTTGGTTTAGCCCTATCTTCCCATCAGGAAAGGCTGACCTCTGGCCAATACTCAACACGGTTTGCCAGCATACTCCATGCAGCCTACAGCCCATAGACTGTTCTGCTCTTCCCCAAGGATTTCTCAGCTCCACCTCATTTTGCAATATAATTTATCATACGACAGGGCGTGCCATGTGCATCAAGGCACGTGAGGGGGAGCAGCTGCACGGTTTGACCAATGACATGTACCCACCTGGTCACACAATGCATGATCTGCATGCTAGCATATGAGGTTCTCAACTGTTGTTTACCATGAACGGTAAGGATCAAATCACTGGAACGAGATCCCCAGTGCTGTTTACATTTCCTTGAGGAATACTTCTTTGAATCCATGTTATTATAGAGACTATTTGAGACAGACTGCTAATGCCAGAAATAAACTGTCCCTTACTTTGCAAGCTTTCTAGTAAAAATTCTTAGCAATATGTAATGAAATATTGCATTATGAAGCAATTTACCTAGAAGATATTAATACAAACTGCAACGAGAAACTCTTACAACATCTTTTCTCTAGCACTGATGTATAAACTTTAATATTTCAGTGTGAGTTTCTCAGAGGCATGTGGGATAAGAAAAGTATAATTCAGGATGCTGAAGACTGTTTCTGAGATTAGATTTTGATTCATGTGCCCTATTTTTAGTTTTAATTAGGAATATGTTTCTTGTGGTTTGACACGATGCAGTCTGCAAAGTACATTTTGAAACAGTTTTATGTCTAGGAACAAAGGAGAAAGAGTGAAAATTAAGCTCATTTGCTTACATTTTCAGAGAGACTGTATGACAGTACTCCAATGAGTACTGAAACATCAGAAGATGGGAACTGATCAAAGGAAAAGTGCACAAAGCATGCTGCGACTATGCTTGTGACATCTATTTATTTCTAATAATAGGACTGTTGCATGTACAGTAGCTTATGTCTTGTAGGGGAAGACACACTGATTATGTCAATGACTGGAAGCATAAGAATAACATATCCAATCAAAAAAGAATTCAAATCTTTCTGGTTGAGACACAAGCTTTCTAACACCATTTCCAAACCCAGTGATATTAACTGACTGAGGGGGTTGGACTAGATGATCTCCAGAGGTCCCTTCCAACCCTGACTATTCTGTGATTCTGTGACTTTAAGTATAGTCTACCTAGACAGGACACATTACTCAGACAAATGCTTACCTCAGGTTACAACCACCCAGGATCAAAAGTGAAAGACTACAGAAACAGAAATCCCAATCCCATGCCAGTGATTCCTTAAGTGGTGCAGTGTAAGTAAGCACGTGCTTACTTACCCATTTTAGTCACCGTTTGTGATGGTTTCCTTATGATGTGCTGGTTTCCTTATGATGTGCTGGGAGAGGAGCAGGGAAGAACAACACTGAAATATGGCTATATTTAAAAATTGACCCAAGACAGAAGAAAAGTAGGTGTAGAAATTGAAACTCCATAGAACTGTCTTAATAACTTCAGCCGAATTCTAGAAAGGGCCTGTGCAAATGTAGCCTCTTTTTACACATTTGTTTATTACCTCATGTACCTAGAGTCACAATCACTTGCTTTACTGACAAAAACAAAGCTCCCCAATTCAAAACGTTCAAGGTTTTTGATATACATTCCTCAGTCTCCCTCAAAAGCCTGTGCTGAGCCTGTCTACATACACATTCAGTGACCAAAGAACTTCTTTCCAAAGTCAAACTAAACTGCTAATAGTCCTGTACAGCACAAAGGCAAGAAAAAGATAGGGAAACATTCTGCTTCAAACAACATCCTTAAAATTATTAATAGAATTCCAGCTACAGATTGTTTTAGGAATGATCACATTGCAGAAATCTTACTATATCTATTTAAGTAATAACTGCTGTAAAAACTGCTAGGACCACACCAAAAAGGCAAATACCTCATATGCAACTGTTTTGCCCAAGGACTCTTTTAATATGACCCTGTTTACCCAGTGAAAGCTTCTGTGAAGAAACTGGATTTTGAGGATCCCTTGCCTGTTTAAGACACCTTTCACTGTGTTCCTTTGGGCTATTCTGAATATGTAACACCACTTGTATATCTACGTTATCTTTCAGCCAACATTCCTAAAATGTTTTCCAAACAGCTGACATGTCTTAAATTCCCTTCCTTCCTTTTGTAGAGCAGTACAAAACCTCATCCCCTCCCAGGACCACTTCAATGACACAACTATAGTGCTGCTGTATTAACAGTAACTTCCCTTACAAGAAGAAAATGTCATTTTTTCACAAGCTGCCTTTTCTTGGTATAACTGCATCAGCACCAGGGTTTATGCTAGTTTAGGCAGAGCAGGAAATACACAACTATAAAAAGTTACACTGATATAAAAACCATACACAAGACAGATGTAATCCACCCAAGGCTCCAGTGAGGAACAGAGAGAGTAGCCACATACACAGAAGCCGTCCTCTGGTGTTCTTCACCTCCTTTGCTACTCTTCCACCATTACCAACCCCAGCTTGGAGAAAAAGTACCAGGAGAACTCCTTCTGGAAAGATGTTATGTCAGTCATTTCCAAGGCAATGTTTTTGTGAAGTTAAGACAAAGATGTGTGTTAAAACTTGCAACTCTTCCTGTATGTCTGGTTATGTACAACTCTCCAAAAAGAGTTCAAAATAAGCCCAGTTAGTGGGAGGGAGCAAGAAAGTAGGTGAATAGGGCTCACTAGAACATCATACCTAAGAAAATATTCCATGCTCTTTCAAAAAAAAGCTGGAGCAAATTATAAAAATTTGTTAATTTGCAAATTTAGAGATTACCTGCACTGCAGTCAAACCAGATTTAAACTCCTTGTAAATTAATCCTATTGCCATTTTATTAAGTCTCTCCTGATATTTTGTTCTTGGATGGTCTCTTAAAATCTTTTCCAAAGCAAGTCTTTCAACCAAAAAGAGATGATGAATCTTATCTTCATCCATTATAAACAAAATTTGTCTTAACAAACAAGCTTTTATTGACAAGTTTTATTGACATTCTCACTCTATACTTCCTGTTCTCATGCACATAGAGTTTAGGAGACGCTGAAAAAAGTCTCAGGGAAAGTCCCCCATAGTGGGAAAAACAATGGAGAATGGGAATGGGCCTCTCCACTCCTACTCCTACTGTTCTCAGTTAGTACTACTAACACAGAGTAGATCTGATTGGTAAGGCACTAGGCTTCTGCACAGACCCCAGAGAGACAGGTGGTAGTTTTGCAAGAGCCCAGCACACATCAGGGTTACCATAACAATTCTTCCCCAAGAGAATCCGCAAATCCCAAGAATCCTACTGCTGCCTGCCCTGGGGGAGGTAACAAAGCTGAACAGGACCCCTTGTTTTCCTCCTCCCCCTCTTCCCTCCCAGGACACCTAGAGGAGGCAGCAGCTGACACCATGGAGAAGTTGGCCTTGAAGATTTTTCAGATAACAACAGTAATCATGGCTTTGCCTGCAAGCAGGGATCACTTTGCTTCTCTCCAGCTATCAGTACGCCAGATCACTTCAGACTGCACGAAAACTTGTAGCTATCTCCTCCTCTCCTCACAGTACAGAAAACTTACCTCACTTCCAGCAAAGAACAACTACTTTGAAACCCCAACCCCAAAGGAAGAGTTCAAAAAATGTGCTTTCTTACCTCTCTTTGCGGCTCCCCAGCTTGCGGGCTGTGTATTGATCCCCATAGTCCACTAAGGATAGGTGACGGGAAAAAACAGTAATTTTGTTGCCCACAAATAAATCCTCAAGGTGTAAGCTCTCATATTTGGTGCGCTTCAGAAAGGTGCGACGGTTCTTCACATCATACTGCAGAGAAAAGTACATTAAACCTACCATAGCAAGAGATTTAAGATGTGGGCAAAATCAACGTAATTTTTACTCTACCTTCAGAAATTTCCATAGTACTGCGGGACTGAATCTGATCACTAAATTGATTTAATTCCTAAACCTTTGAACTTGCAAGTGTACCAGGAAAGCTTACAAGACTAAACCACAATTACAAATTTATTCCATTCAAATAGTCTCAGGCTGACAGCTATCTTTGCATTTTTTATTTTATCATTTGCTTGTGCTAATTCAAGCTGTGATAAATGGTTCAGGTGCCCAGTCTCACCGAGAGTTCCCCCTAGCAGATCTATGCTGTTTCACAGACCAATGGCTCGCACCAGGAATGATCAAGATACACACTGTGGCAGGTCTCCTCTTCAGGGCATTGTTCCAGTGATACTAAGCTTTATTTGACTGCATAAGACTCAGAATTAGGGATGGATGGATGACTGCAACACTAGGTTGAGATGTTCTCACTGCCTAGAGCTGCAAGCTCAAAAGCCTGTCAAGACAATTCGGCTACATATCATCACTCCAAGCAAGAAAAAAGACATTAATGTGTAGTTTTCTGGGTGGGCTGACAAAGCACAAAAGGCAACCTGGTGAACAGTTTCTTCACTGCATTTAGATATTACAGATGCCTTCAGTTTCCTGTGGAAGTGGAATCCTATGAAAAGAAGAGTTTTGTCCTCCTCAGGCCAAACTTCCCCTTCTCTGTCTTAAATTATGTGTACTGTCCTCCATTGCAATGGTATATAGAATAGAATAGCATTAAAAAAAAAGAACAACATTCCCACAAATTTTGGAGGAAAAAAAAAATAAGCGCAAAATTACACACTCATCCATGTTCTGAAATGTATGAATACATTTCTCCCCTGTTAGAAGGCTAGAAGAATTCTAGGTTTTTCCAGAATAGTCAAAACTTTGCAGATCAGAGAATATAAATTATTTTGATACTTCCTTCTGCTAAGACAGCATTATAAGGAAGAATCCTTCCCTGCTGAAATGTCTTTAGCCCCTCATATGTGCTCCTACTAAGTGTCCTCTATTCAAGCATGATAGGGAATGAAAGGACAACATGCTGAAAAAAAAATCCACGTGAATTCAGTTACTTGTTTTTTTCCTGGACTTTGTCAGGAGGCCTATTAACTGACTTGACCATATTCAAATTCTTCAGTATCTTGACAAAAAAATTTGAACATTTTCTTGGTTATTTCACTAACAGTTGCAAGAAAGGCACCCCAAGTTGTTTCTCTCTTCTCGAGCAGAACATAAAGCAGGCAGGGGGGAAAGCATCTACCTGTGTTAAAGAATTCTTCTTTAGAGTGGAATTTTGGATCTGTTTAAAAGACTTTTTTATAACGTGAATGACAAGCCACAGCAGAAGAAATGTAAGACTGTTTGGACTGTTACCCTCCTGCTCATGTACATGTAGAAGTAAATTATCCAAAACAAAATAGTTCTCTGCTAAACGTCTGTCCTTTCTAAAGATTTCTTCTCTCTTTTCAGGAAATCTCCTGTAGAAAGAAAAGTTGTTCAGGCTTTAAGAATTTGTCAAGAGTTATTAACTATGGAAAATTCAGAGAATGGGGCATCTCTTCATCAAGAGATTGCGTTTGATCATGAGCTGCTTGCTGTCCTTGGACAAAACCCTATGCTGTCTTCTTATAGCTGCAAAGCAAGATGGAAACTTGTCTCGTTATTCCCACTGTCATTTTTCTTCACACGAACCAAGACATGAAGGACTGAGAAAGAAAAGGAAGACTGAGGACTTCATGTAACATAAGCCTTCAACAGCTCTGCTCCACCCTCAGCTGAGGTGTGTGACAAAGGAGAGCTATTGTCAGGGAGGTGGGCAAGGGGATGAAACATCTTTCTCATAAGCAGGAAGAAGTTTGTTCATATGCATTACTTCCCTTCTGCTGAGGTACGTTAGAGGTAAGAGCGGGCTGTCAACTCCTCAGGAAAATACCAAAAGCTGTGGAAAAACTAGGCAGTAATAAAGAAAGAATCACCAAATTCTGCAGAAATTAAAAAAAAAATCCAGAAGAGAATTCTAAATTTAATCTCTGTCCACAAACTCACCCCAAAAGTGATTTTGAGATATTCTTTCTATAGAGGTGTTACATGCGTTTTTGCTTTTTTAATTCCTGTCATGATCACACACAGTCCATATACACTCATGACTGTGTACACGCCATACTATCTTAACCTAAGAGCACACTAGTAAAATGCAAGTCTCCCAAGCCATAGGTATTTGATGCTGAATGCATTAAGAAGCTGAAGAACACCTTGAAAGCTCTTGGTTTTGAGACATCTAGGTGAAATGAACAACAATTTTGCCAGCCTACACATGGTTGTGTAGGAAGATTATTACGGCTCCTGACTGATTAGCTAAACTGTCTCTTGGAAATAAAAAATAAAAATCCTCACATTTTGACAACTGTGCACACACAGACATCATACAAAGAACTAATTTAAACAGGGACAACATCACGACAGAGTCTGTTTAAATAGACTATCTGTAAAATGTGCAAAGTGCATCTCCTAACACAGGTGGACACCATGGCTTCAGTGAGCAGTAGTTTGGGTAAGAAAAGGCAGATTCCACTAGGTTTCTTATTTCTGCATTCAATATTTATAACAGGACAACTAAAATTTGATAATGAAATTACTAAGTGTGCATATCCAAATCTAGACTATTCTCAGACCTCTAGGTTTTCATTAAGAATCAGAAAAAAAAAATAAATTTCAAAACATTCACTTATTCCTAAAAGGAAGCACAAAGCATTGGTTGGTTTATTGGGATTGTCTTTGCAGTACACATTACATGTTAATATATATGCCTGCTACTGTAAAATGCTTGCTTTCAACTTGCTATCAATAAACAACGGGTATTAGTTGTACGAGCCACAAGTCAGAAAGGTCTGTACAAGCACCACTGATGGAAAGATTTAGATCCCACTGTCTGAAACATGCTTCCTTTCATTAAAACCAATTTAAAAGCAATTTACCATTTCCTCTACTTTGATAAGACTCTTTCACATTTCACTCTTAAGAGACTTTTGGAATTCCAGCAGAAGCTTATTCCCCTGTTTGGAATCAGCTTCAATTTCTGGTTGTCAAGCAGCAGGTCAGTGCTACTGAGTTTCAATTCTGAAACCCAGGTAGAGGTTGTGAAAATGAATCTCCACACGCCAAAGAAAGCTTTAAGGAAAAAAAAAATCATAAATGTGGAAGCTTTTCCACATGCTTTACTGTGAACTTGTATTTTTGCTTTTGTTTTAGAAACAGAGCAAGACACATCTCAAAGCACATTCTCCTCCCCTGGAAAATTAATAGGCATAGGCAGTGGCTTGCCATTGCACAAACTGTTTAATTGGATGTGACACATGACAATAGGTTTTTTACTTTTATTCTTACCATTTCCACTGATCCATCTTTTGGATAATAGAGAAGTTCATAACGCCGAAAGAGTGAAGCATTGGGGTCATACCATTCAGCGGTGAAAGCAAATCTGTCATCTTGACTCTGGAAAAAGAATAGGGAGGAAAGGGCTATTACAGAAAGCACACGTTTTATATGTGAAAACACACAAACAAAAAATTCCTTGCATTTGTTATCAGAAAAGTTAAAAAAATCACTAGTAAATGCACTTGCACACTCTGTATATCTTGATCTTCTTACCACAGCTGTTGACATCTTTTCACGTGTTAACTATCATCTTTTAAGTATGATGGAAACAGCGTGACAGGCAATCTCAAAACTTATTCTGATTTCATCAGTCATGAAACATGGACTGTTGTAGAAGTTGTTGTTAGACTTCTTAACCTTATGGAAGTATTTGATTTACTTTCATTTGTTAAAAAGAACATGTTTGCTCACAACTAAATTACAGAATATTAACACATTTTCTACACATCCTACAAAAAAACCACTTTCCTCTTCCTGAGCAGCCATACCTGAACTCCTGTTAATGATGAGATAAACATATTAAAGGACAACATTAGTTTGATTGACTACTTAACTTCCTGAAATTTACATTAAGCACAAATTGGCCGATTTCATTTACAACTCATTTTCTGCCCCTAAGGAGTGTGACAAGAAAGCTAGACTGTAATATTTCTAAAACTGTAGCTACATGCATAGCTTCTCTCCACTCCTCATCCTCCAGAGAATAATCCCCTACAGGAAAGTAAGCACAAAGGCAACGCGATGCGTGTGGTTGTGCAGCTCTAGCACCTCTTAGTGGTGTATGCTAGCTATTGATACTGCAGTATCAGTTACTTGACAGCTGTTAGATGGAGCTCTGAATTTTTATTTTCCACACCTTCTCTAAATCTGATTGGTACTCCTGAGGGTAAGCACGGTCTTGTCACAGGATTCCACTCTTTAGATGTATCTTATACATCTTAAACATTTAGTTACCACTGAGAGTTCAAGTTGAAGCCACGTAGGCCTTTTTAGTCCTTCAGATTTTAGAAAACACCAGCATTTCAGTTGTTTCAAAGACTGCTCAATAAGCAACAGGACAGAAGGAGTTCCCATGGGCTTCCATGATTATTCTGGAACACCAGCAGGAAAAGAATTATTAATCATTTTCCTAGTGAGTGCAAGCTTATAGACATTAAAAAAAAAATAAGCCAAGCCAAGCCAAACCAAACCAAACAAACAAAAAAACCCAACACAAAACAATAACAGTGATCTTGCTTTTCTTGTCAGTGCATTTTTTCTTCCAGCATCTTCAGCTTAAACCTGATTTAGGACTAAGTGCTTTTGCAGGTTGAAGTCCTAACGCAAGCAACAGCAGGAAAGCATGAGATAATGAAGAACAATTTCAGAATTTTACAGTGTGATGAATACTTGTACCTGTTCAGTTAAAAGCATCACGGCAAGTCCCCCATCCTCCTGTCAGCCCTTATGGTACCCCTACACTGCACACCAAAGACACGATTGTATCACAGAAAAAGTTATGCAGTGGGGGCAGCACAGCGCTCTGTGAAGGATGCAAAGCTTTCATTTCTAACTGTAGAAGGCTGTACAGCACTGAAAGCTTTATTTCCATGAGCTACTTTAACTCCTGTGTTATCTCTACATGACACACTGTATCCTTTGGCAATACTTAAACTCATGTTTTAGGTGCTGCACGCAGCACAAAAACTCTCTGGGGACTCACTCTGGTTTCTGGCCCTCAAACTAGACATGCTTGTGTCTTTATTGCTACTGCCATCATTGTGGAGATATGTAAGCCAGAACTCTTTCTTATTTCAAAACTCACACCTTGATTTTTCTATATAAGCATGTCGTTGGCAATAAGCTATAGTATGGGTTGGCAGACAATGATAAATGACTGATTTCAACCTTGATCTTAAATACATTCATACTGCTGGAAGACAAGACAAAACATTTGATTGATTAATTTGACCATCATTATGGATGATATAGGGATATGGATATTATGGGGAAGCAGTTCTCTACCAAAGAGGTTGTCTAAAAAGAAAGCCAGTCCTGTTTCTAGAGTACTGCCTCCAGAAGCTGACTAGTGATGTATGAAATAAAAAAACATGCACCATCCTTAATCGATGCCTCCTCATAACATGAACATATATATAATTGCATTACTTCATGCTACTTATTTCATACTATAGCATTACTTTAAAATATATTTTCTAGGTAGCAGTTGCCAGAGAAGCTACTAATTTTCATTTACGCAAAACTACCAAAATTTCAAAATGGTTACTTGTCTTGTATTTATGTGAACAAGCAAAGAAAACACAATTAGATTTTTCACTTAGTCACCGGTATCAGTCATCAGCACCTTCATGTTTACGGTGAGAAACAACATTGTGTGTCTTGTCTGGTGAGGAACTGGTCTGATTGTTTTAATGCAACCTTTGTTTTAAGATCCACTTGAAATTCATTTTATAAGATCTTAATGTCTGAGCTATTCATACTTGTTATTCAGCAATCTCTGCTGGCCACTGCTTCTTATTGCTGAATGACAGAAATGACCATTCTGTACTGTCTTCTTTTAGCACTGTAAGCAAAAGCAAGATAATAAATGCTACTTAGACTTGAAAAACACTGCAGAGCTAACCCCCAAACGCCCAGTAATGTTATCAGCAAGCAGGAAAATTTGAATCGATTATTATTTTGAGTTTGGAAAATATGGTGAGCTAACAGTTTTCAAAAATGACCAAAACAAAGTCTGTAAAGCTTCTCCTAGGCCATAACCAGAACTTCCTCTCCTTTGTGGACATAAAATTATCACAATAAATATTTCTAAATGCAGAGAACAGTATCAGAGGAAAATTCAAGAACTTAGGGAAAACACTGTAAAACTAATTGGCAACGGATTACATTTGTGAACAGGTAGATTGTTTCAGAGGCACACACTGCAAAGTGAAGAAATTCAGTATTAAAAGCAAACTGAAGACCCTGCCAAACAAGTATAATGTAAAACACAGTAGGAATGATATTTCACTATTGCAGATTCATGCAAATAGTCTTAAAACAGATAGAAGACAATCCCGAATACAATCATGACATGGAGTAACGCGACCATATTCTGGTGAGCCCTTGCCAGACATCACTGTAAAACTGCCACTCCAAGTCATCAAAAACACCAAACAATTTAAAATCATAAGTTTTAAAAAGTGAGTACAAATGAGCTCATAATACATCTTTTTAAATGAGAACTGAGACTTTTATTTACTAATTTAATGCAGGAGTAAGATTTTGAAGGCAAAAGCCAAACACAAAAACCTGTCCATTTCCCATCACATATGGTAAGGACCACAGTAAAATGTGAAGTCTTCACAGCCCTGAAATTATCTTTCCCAAACATTTACTTTCAATTAATTTACTGCTCAATCAAGAGAACTGGTACAGCAAACAACTTTATTACATACCCTTTCACTAGTGTGCCCTAGACTGCAATGTGGGAAGAAGTCTTAAAAATGAGAAGAAACTAGGGGAGACATGCTGAGTTTCATCCTTGGCTTCTGCTCATTGTCCTGAGCAGAGTGATTAGAGACCAGCAATTACCTGTCAGGTGGTATCATGTTCAATGCGCCACACTGCTCCAGACCAACACGGAGTCCTGAAAGGGGAAGATTTCACAGCGCTTGACCAGAGAGCCCCAGCACCTCATTCCCCCAGGAAACAGCTGAAACGTGTTAGTCACTAGTGAAATCGCATCTCTGTGAACAGCTTGAGTAATAACAAATCAAATGAATCTATAAATACGTTATAACTCAGAAAACTCTTGCCTTAAAGCATGAGTTTCCATTCATTTCTGCACTGTACCCTCATTAAAATCATATATAGCCCCTGCTCTCATGTCTACACAATTAACCAAGCAATAACAAATGGAGGAGAAATAATTTTTCATAACTTTTCACATCAGTAGAAAAATCATCAGCATTAAAATCCCAGCAGTGACTGTGCACTTTACACACTGATAGTTTTAGAGTAGCTGTCTTCAGCACAATTTTTACAGCCCACTTCATCGTAAAATCTAGGGCCACTGAAATCAGTGATGTCAAGAGTTCACCTACTGTGAATTTGGAAAGAATAATCTTTTTCCTTTCTTCCTCCTTTTACAAGCTGCATGGAAAAACGTTTGGATGCATGTGTAGGTTTTGCTAGCTTACACTTTTTTGTTTATATTAGTACGTGTGAATATTCAGTAGGAAGGCTCTGTGCACATGTGAAACATTTACTGAAGTTCAGCTGAATTAAAAAAATTAAATTTTGTACTTAGTTCTGAAAGTGATGGGGGAAGCAGTCATCCTTAGCTAGCACGGGACTAAGTTCTAGAAGCTAAATCCAAGCATTTATGAAAGAACTGTGCTCACAAAAACCTCTGCTGCAGAGGGAAATGGTTTGTCCAGAACATAGCTGCCAAGGAAGCTCATTACCAGAAAGCAGAATGCTTAGGAAGCTGGACAGGAAATGATCTCTTGTCCTATAAACATCTTAGACTTCCAAAGGGCTTCTGTTCTGCAGTTAAAAAAAACAAAAAACACCAAAAAAAACCACCAAACCAACAAAAAAAACCACAAACAGATCTTCCAAAGGTTTTTATGAGAAACAACAGTGGTAGAACAGCAGGCCAGGGACAAAGGAATTTGCATGGAAAGGTGGAAACAACTTTATCCCTCTGGTCTGAACCATGCAGAACATACATCTGGATTTGGTTTTCCCAGCTTTTTTTTTGGTTTTCAAGATGCCTCCTGACTGCCACACTATTTTACTGTTCTCTCCTCCTCCTCTAGTTTTGACTAGAAATTTCATCCTAGGGTTTCTCTTGCAATGGAGAACATAGGGAATCAGGAGCTACAGATTTTTTTTTTTCTGCTGGCCATATGGACTCTCAGACTTACCACAGTCTAAGGGAAGGGCAGTTTAGATAATCCTTCCCCTATTATATGGGCAACATATTTTTACTAAGATCCTGCCTTTCGCATGACTTTCTTCTTTCGATTATACAGATAATTCTGTCCCATTAGTAAGCCTGAAACTAGTATTTTTCTGCCAGTTTGTCACTTCATGCTTTAGAGCTGTAATCTCTGTGATCTGTAATTAACCGGAAACAACTACCTGTACTTAAACTAGTTATCAGCCTGCAATTTATCGTAACCCCTTTAGCTTACTACTCAAGAAAACTTCACATGAAACAGTATCAAAGTATTTCTTAAAATTTGAAAAGCCCTGAGGTATCCAGAAAGTGCATCTTTATATGTGATCAGTAATCTGGTCTCTATGGGGCTTATACATGCTATCAGCAACTTCAACATGCATGACATATTTGACACAGGCTCTTGGCCTGTTGCCCACATATTTACAAGTTTGGGAGTCATGAAGAATATTCCTACATTTTAAGTGGGCAGCTTCGTGTCTGCTGCTCCTTCAATTTTCTCAATGACTCTGAAACCAGACCACAGAGAAAAAGAATCAAAGGACCTGAATGAAGCAATAAAAAGACTGCACAAACCTCAGTAAAAGCTGAATCAGAGCGAAAACAATCCATCTTAATGTCTATATTCTACATTTTGTAAAACTTTGTGCTGTCACAGGGAAAAGTTGCAGTTGAGCCCTGATCTTAAGAATCAAGCTATTTCTATGAAAATTACTGGGAACAGGATGGCCCAGTAGATAGGAGCAGTTCCCACATTGAATGGGTATTTCTGCTAATACGCAAAAATAACTTTCTGGAAAGATTGCCCTGAAACTTCATAAAATTCTGGCAATAACTTTAAGTGAAACATTTCTGTCACAACCTGCCGCCCCCCCCAAACCAGGCTGGTGGCACTCTCAAAAATATTTTGGAATATTTTTTATAAAAAATGGGATGGTATCAAAGGACAAGGATACAAATTATTTTAAAGCTTTTCAGGTGAAGATATCATGAGGCTGAATGACTCCAACATCAGGTAGTCTGCTTATGCATTAACATGTACTTACTTTACGCTTTTAGGAAAAAAGAGAAAAAAAATCACAAATGTATACGAGTTTGCTGACCGCTGTCTTTGGCAAAAAATAAAATTTGTTGAAATGGCCAGTCAACAGGTATCTTTCATCTTGTCTTTCCTCTTTATAGGTTCAACAAAAAGTAACTGTTGCCATAGGTGTTGGTGCATTCCTTAGACAGACATTGGCCTCATGCTCTTCAGACAGTGGGCTGAAGTCGGGGACCTGACCAGCTGCCTTCATCAGGAACATTATTCTCAGAATTGGGTCTCAAAGTTACTGTTGTAGATGTATGATCAATCTCTAACAGCAGGTATCTAAGTCCTGTTACCCATTGAAACAGCTCCTCAAAGCTCATAAATCACTGATCACTCATCTTCCAGACCAATCACCACCTCTATTGTGAGAGGATTTCAGCACAAATGAAAAGAAAGTCACTGATAAACTCCTAGTCCGAGGAGGAAGAGTCACAAATTTCAGCCACATCTATCTCCGCCGTCCACAAAGGCAGCTACTCACAGTCTTATACTGCCCCAGCAGGCCACAGATAAAAGCATTGTCACAGGATCACCTGCTTTCTTAAGAGACCCAGAAATACTTTGATTGCTTTAAACGGTACACTGTTATTAGCTTTCCTCTTCTCCCACTCTAACATCTGGCTAGCTTTGCTTTATTTTTCAGCTGAATGCTTTTAGGTGCATCTGTCTAGGGTACTGCAGCCCGGCAGTATGCCCAGCTTTCCAAGCAGCACTGAGTGCTCGTGAATTCAGAACATCAGATAAAAAATGTAACTCCATTTAGCTTTAAAGATTGTCTCAACCAGTGGGTTAGGGCTGCTTTTCTGCCATGTAAGCGCATCTTAAATGTGACAGTCCTCTGCAGATAAATCTATAAAGCTGAAAGAGGAAAATCAAACACAATTGGAATCTCTACAAAAACGTTCCATAAAATGACAAAGTCAAGACATCAAACAGGATATGTCAAGCTAAATGACACTAGTAGATGCCAAAATATTTAAAGAGGTTGCCTACCCCATTTGTGCAATCAGTTTTCACCTGGGGGGAAGAGGTAGTGGAAATCACAAACAACCTTCTGGTTTGCTAAATAAAGGTTGATGGAAAATAGAAAATGCGACTGGGATTCCTGCATTCCTAGGTCTTCCTGGACTTCTGTGCAATCTCAAGACAAGTCAACTTAACATTTTGTGCCTCCTTCTCTCCAGCTATAACAAAATGCTTATTATGGGAGGGCTTGCCACACTCTTGGTATTAGTAAATAAAAGGGATACTTGCATTACAAAAGCTGTAAAGCAATTCTAGCTTATACAAAATAGATGGCTTAACTTCCTTTTATACAACCTATGCCTGGACTGCTACAGCGAGATGCATTCAGAGAGCAAAGGAATGGTTAGCAAAATGGATGGTGTCACTTTATCACTGAGCAAACCACTTGCTTTTTCATCAAACGTGTCTATCTTTGTAGTTTCCAGGCACTGTATGCCCTTCAGTCTGACTGAACAAGGACAGTACGTTTAACTAAAACAGGCAATCTTAAACAAATACACTTCCCAACCACTATTCTCTGCCTTTCCTTAGGACTCCCTGTCATTACTAAGTGACAAATACTTCTGCAAGCACAATAAATAACAAGGTCTGGTTCTCTATACTCATGTTTCTCCTCCCTGATCTGTTTTGACCACAGCCTCTCTTCAGGTCAGGCATTAAATAAAGGCTCATAAGCACCTGGATTCTCTGATGTCTAACTAGGGTTGAGCTCACATTGAAGTCTTCCTTTAAAGATGCTTTGAAGGGTTTCTTCCCCCTCCCCATTCTTACGAAACCTGGAGGAACATCATTACCCCTCTGCAAAATCTGACTGAAATTTGTCAGTAAATTTCAAACTTACCAGGGGCCGGATGGGAGGGAACTTAGGACACAAGACAATGGTCATGTACACACAAGCAGATTGCAATCACACAAACTTTGGTCTTCTGAGGCAAACAGGCTGAAAGCAGCTGTATGAAAAATTCTATTTGCACACTACAAGTAATTTTCCATTATCAATAGTTCTTCAAAAGAAAAATCTCCACTTGTGAAAGAAAAGGGAAGGAAAAAAAGTGCAGAAGTAGCTAAGCCATTAAGTGTTAGCAACAATTTTGCAAGTCAGAAACAAGAGACTTCAGACATACTGGTGGTATTTAACAAATAATATTCTGAGTGGCAGAAATTGCTCTTATTTTCAGCATTGTAATGCACCTTAAATCCCGAAATGAATCCTCAGCAGTGCACAGTTATTAAGTTGTGTTATTCAACCTATTTTCTACCTTCACAGTTCCTGTAATACAGGATATTTTCCAGGCAAAACTTAAATCTACAACGCTGTGTAGATAGAGCACTCAATTAGCTCTGTCTCTTAAAACTCATTTTCCTCCTCCTCTTCTATTCATGTTTCTGACACACAAGCTGGTATAATTTTTAGAACTCCAATTTTGCAGCCCCCTCGCTGCTGTTGGACCTCCCACCGCTTTCTCAATAGGCTTTTCTTTAGTCAAAAAGAAAAAAAATATAAAAAAATCAGAAGATCACTTTTCAGATGGAGAAACATCTGGCAACTGCAATTTCCATGCCAATGTCTTGACTAGCTCACTGGTGAATTTTGCAAGCATATTTCTTTTTACCCTCTCCTTGTAGAAAGCACATCCTGCCTATTGAAAATTTCACACAAATTCCATACAACTATTTCAAACTAATTAAGTGTTCGTTAGATTATTAAAATTCTTAATCGTCTTTGGAAATCTATTGAATCAGACACTTATATTTTTACATTTACAACATTTACCCTGCTGCAAATAGGTGCTACTTCTTTTAGATCCACAGTCATCTGACTCCCAATGTTACTGGTAGCTAGGCTTCTCAGATGCCTTTTGGACCATATGCGTTCATATGGTTATTGCTGCCTGGACCATCTGTTGCCAAGTAACATGGGGATACTTCTGCCTCTGTAGCACTAAACAAGTGAATCTTCCTCGTGAATGGGGATCTCAGTTCAGTAAATCATCTCCACATGCTCGGGGTCATGATGAACGCAGTTCTAGAAGGCTGAAGGCCCCAAATTTTCTTCTCAGATTTAGGAATCTGCAATCCCACCTCACATCAGCAAAATTATCTGGCTGTTCTGTCAACTTAGTAAGCAAGAAATCTTCTTTTACTACTAGATTATGTAAATTCTGCAAGCTTCCTATGAAGCGTGTAGGCATGATTAGTGTAACCTAGTCTTTTTTTCCTCCCAGTCTCTTATATAACAGAATCAAGAATTCAAATCCTCAACCATTAACTCCAATCCTCCGCAATTACATGTTATAGTTATGTACTCAGTTACAAGATTCATGTTATTTTTCTAATTATGGAACACAATTTCTCCAAAACATGTGGAGGATGCCATACTGCTGTTTACTGCTCTGTGAAGACAGGTTTAGCTTTAAAAGACCAACTAAATCTTGTCTTCAGGGCAATATGTCACCATTCAATGCATGTTACAAGATGCACTTTATAAAGCTGCAGATCATAAGTTATATTAATTACATGATCACAGGTAATTCCTCTACAAGTAGTCAGTAGTACTCAGCATGTGCCTATCTGCCTCCACTAACTCAAGAAGAGCCTGACGGGGATTTTAGCAAAAGCAGAGCTGTTCCCTGACTCAGAACGGCATTTGTAACACAAGTCATCTCACATAATTGCATTTGAGCATAAAGTTTATGTGCTTTCCACCTAATGAGCCAGTAGTGGCAGAACTAACGCTGCCGTGGTCTGGATCTCTGACTTTGAACTACAAGGGTAGTGTCTACATGTGATCCCAGAAAGGGAAACAGGGCTACGCATACACTGAGCTACCTGTGCACACCCCATTACACAATTCAACCTACGTTGTACTTACAGGATAAACATTTTTGAAATGCTCAAAACTTAGCCCAACAGTAAAGTTGACAGCAATACTCAAAGGTGGTCTTTTTTTACAGAGACCGTTCCCCTGGAAAAATTTCAGCTCTCAACTTCCAACCTTTTCAGAACTAAAGCTCTTCAGAGGAACACTAAAATTTATTTTTTTTAATTAGGATTCTGAAATGTTTTCAGTCCCCCCTCCCCCCCCTTCTTATTCAAGTCTTCCATTAAATTTTCAATCTCTAGTATAATCTGTTTGGCAAATTTCAAGCAGAATGGTTAAAATTTCAGAAAGTAGAGGTTTGAAAGGGAACACCTACAAATCCTGAACTAAAGCTGTCAACAGCACTTCAAAGTAGTATAATGCCTACAGCATCTTCAGATTATCTCAGCTCATAATAATCTTCTGAAAGCATTTTTAACAAGAACCAGTAGGTTGCCTTGGAATCACAGCTAAGGGAGAGATGGTCCTTCAGCCAGCCAATACCACGAGCATTAGCACCCAGGAGTTCGTGTAAATGCTCTGAAGACCACACATGCTCCATCTACCTTGAACAGTCGGAGTTTATAACAGTCAAGTAACAATTTATGATCCTATGAAGCCGGCAAACAATTCTGCTGACATTTATTTCACCACTGTGGACACTCAAAGCAAGCATTTTGTCTGCACTACTGTTTAACCAAGTGCTGATGTTAAAATACCATTTTTTCTCATATTGTGTCAAATATTAATTCTAAGGTAGTTGGACTAAATCCAGATTTCAGCTAGCACAGATGTCATGATTGTATATCCTGTATTCTTTAGTCAGACTAATGACAAGTTACATGTGAACAGAAGTTCTCATTATAAAAGTTGTTCAGCAACTTCCCGTTAGTAAAGTTGTCAAAAAGTAAAGATTTCTGCGGGGTAGAAGAAGCAAAGTGGTAGTACAATCATGTTCTTAAACTCTGCCAACCCTAACAGGCTTTTACAGGCTCATCTTATGAAGATTTGCCCTACAATTCAAAGATATATTTCTCCCCCAGAGCACAGGACTTTTGTCATCACAGTTCTGAACAGACTATGTTATTCCCCAGAGATGCGAAGGTCTCTGCTGGATGCAGACAGTGACTAAGGGATTCCAATCCCATACACAGTTTTGTTCAAGTTGCTTGGTTCCACCTTGCCCCCTGTACTAGTGCATTTGATGTTCAGCACTTTCAGAAAAAGGAGGCTGTACTTCCCACTTTATCCATTTGTAAAATGGGAATAATCATCATCATTCCACTCACGGAAGGAGAACAAGATTTAATTACCTAAAATATTCATACTATTTAAGCATTATAAATGCCCCTTGGTTTTGCCGAAAACATGGCAGAGGCAGCTCAGTTAGTTCATCCTCGTTTCTGCTTCTGCAGACCCTTCCCTGCAGCACAGGAACCAGACACCTGTGGAAGGAGTCCGAACAGGGCTGCTAATGCTGCCCAGCCTGCTGCCTCTGCAGTCACCACCAGGAACCACTGCTAGTCCAGAACGTCGGTAGCTGCAAGGATTGGATCCAGACCACGGTTCCCTTCTTCCTCCCCAGTGATTTGGGAATGTTCAGACTCGGAGGCTGTGGTTCAGTTACCAAAGAGCGTGTGGTAACAGAGAACATCAGACAAGGGGAGGACAGCATTGCTATTATGTACCTAGAAAACATACAGCATAATCTAGTCCTGCTCCTAGATACGGCAGTAAGAGAAGAATAGATAGAAAGGATAAAAATAGGAGGCATACTAAGTTTAGTGAAGGATCACACTTAAATGTGCATGTGTTCATGTGGAAGAACAGCTATGCAGGCTCAAGCATGCAGACCCGCATCTCCCCCCTTCCTGTATGCAGACCTCTCTTATATGCAGCTCTCTTTCCAAGTGCGTTGGAATGTTCTGCAGAAAAAGTGTGATTTTTTTTTAAATAATTAGGGTAGTTAAAACTATTGAAGAATCCCATGCAAACAAATAACATGCAACAGGCTCACTGAAACACACCTCCGGAGAGAGCCACTTCTTTGCAAATACAGGAGCACCCCCTGGTGCTCAAAGACTGTTTGAGCACCTTATTTAAACCTCAAGAATTAATTTCTGAAATGATCGATAAGAAGCCATCTCTGCTAGCTATCTCTTCCTAGTGCACTATGCCTCAAAATTAGTAACCTTGTAAGAGGAGGTAGAAATGACTAAATTCTAAAGCACAGATCACCACAGCCTGGGTGATAAAGTCCTTTCACACAGGAAAACCGTTGACACACAGGCACGTGGCCTTCTTCAATACCCAGCCTCCAAAAATGCCAGTGCCACATGTTTTAGATGAGTATCGGAGCTGTCTACTCCAGCACAACTTGCAAGGGCTGCCTCACAGAGTTTACCTCATACTGGGACCGTACTCATTAGGCATTAGTGAGAGAAAAAAAGAATTTCTACCTTTTGTATGCGCTCATCTGATCGGGGGATATTCTTATCATAAATGCAAATACTTGCTGAGCTCTCATTCTTAGTATTAAGCTGTGGCACTGTGTTCCAAAGCCCAGCTATACAAAATTTAGTCCCTTTACAAAATCTTATGCTGTTTTTTATTTCCATTTTGTTGGCTGGGAGAGAACTACTGGGTTCCACTCACAAAACACTGCTGAGTGACCTTGGCATGTTGCGTAGGCACCAGTGCCTCTGGTTTCCATTTGTGTAAGGACACACGTGAACACAAAATGGTTTAGGAGGATTAGGCCAAGCACAGTGCTTATTTCCAGGAAACAGTACTTTTGGTGATTATTCCTGGTAGCCACATCTATAGTTAAAGGCCAGTGTTCATAGGAAAAGCCTTCTTCAGACTCACAGCGATAGGTGTTCCCTACTACTGTTGTTTCTCACCAGCCAGTTAATGATTAACAGAGTATCCCACCTGGATATACTAGATCACCATAATATATTAGAAACTGACGCTAAAATGCTCAACTGAGCAGCCAAAAACACTTTTTGGAGGCACACTATTCCTTTGGCTTAAACAAAACAGACACTGTTGAACAGAAAAAGATAAAAGGTTCAGTTTTTAGTGTTTAGCCACTGGCCACCAAGACAGTCAGGGCTGGAGAACATGACACACGAGATGAGGCTGGGAGAACTGGGCCTGCTCAGCTTGAAGTGGAGAAGGCTGAGGGTGACCTTATTGCTGTCTACAACTACCCAACTGAAAGACACCAAAAAGATGGAGCTAGACTCTTCTTGAAGGTGCACAGTGATAGCAAAAAATGCAAAGGACACAAGTTGAAACATCGGACATTCCAGTTACATATTAGGGGAAAAAAAATTACCAAGAGGGTGGTCAAACACTGGCACAGGCTGTCCACAGGAGGTGTGCAATCTCCACCTTCGGAGATGTTCAGGACTTTCCTGGACACAGCCTGGACCAGCCTGGTCTGGTTACACCTGTTTGGAGCAGGTTGGAGGTCCCTTCCAACCTAAATGATGATTTTATGATTCTTATTATAGCTTGGCAACTTCTTGCCCAAAGGCAATGTCCAACCTTCCAAGCTTCTCCAGACCCTACACAGATCTGTTTGGTTCATATATTAACAATGGTCTAGATGTGCTTTCAAAAAATTAAAAGCTCTGACACAAAATTCCTAAGCATAAATTTTTTTCCACATCAAATCTGCCTGGAACAATTCTCTAAATAACCACTGGCTCTGTCATCAAGCCCTATTGTTTTTTTATTGCCAACTGAAAGGCAAGTTTGTAACTTCTTTATTCCTGGCAATGGTTCACTGAGCAATCCCTGTATTTCTTCAGTTTCTGACAATACTAAGAAAAAAACAAACCAACATATAATTAGAACAGATGTGGCAAAGTTATTAAGAACTGCACCTGCAACCAGAAGGATCCAGAGACATAGCTCTGGGTGATAAAGGGGCATTGGTATCGAATTTATCATTAGGTAACGCTAGATAACTTTGACAATCATATTGCCAACTACTTGAGCCACTCCATCAGAAGAGCCATCAACACATCTAAGATTACTTTTAGAGAGATGGCAATTTCTGCAAGCCAAAGCCAAGACTTGGCTAGAGTAGGAGGTGATTTATCCCATGGATTCTGAATCTGTCAACTTTGTATTTGTAGGGTGGTATTTTATATAGCACATAATTAAGCCATAAAGATGGCAGCATCAAACCCCAAATGACCTCCTGGAACAAAGGAAAGTTATATTTTGTAGCACTTTTCATTTGGCTGACAGAAGGCCAAAGATTCTGTTATTTTGTCAGCTACATCTTCTGCAATGTACATAGACTATCTGCTCAAGAAGTAAATTAGCAGTATTTGGAAACACTAGTTCAAGAAGAAACCATGTCATATTTTTGATGCTTACAGGAAGACTCATCATGCAATAAGCATTTAAATGCTACCTGGCAGCATTTTGCTTATTTTTTCCTCATGCTGCATACAATGTTTTATTTTTGCCTGTGATGAAATGCTGCAAATGAGAGCCATTAAGTATGGAAACGTCTCTTTGTGGCTGGTTCTGTCATGCAAGCTTACAACTGAAAGGGTCAGGCCACTTTGCAGCTGAAAAAAAGTCTATGTAATCACCAGCTGGCACTCTAATGAAACTGAGTCTTGTTTTAAGACCAAAGAAACAAATCTTGTGAAGCGTTAGGAAAGCTCCGGCAATCTACCCCAGGAGAGTCTACTTCATATACATTTTCCCCTAACTTTGTAAAAATAACTAAAGTAGTTGGACACTCAAATACCACTAACCATGCACTTCTACATCCACAAAATCAAAGCCAGATGTCATCACATTAGACAAGTCACCTGGCTTTTATGTGTCTCGATGTCATTATGGGCAAGATGGAAATAATATTGTCTATCCTATTGTTCAAAGAGTGTTTGTAAGGTAGGCTGCAATTGTCAGATGTGCAGGGGTAAGAATAATTGTTTTAAAGAGTGGAGGGAAAGGAAATCACCCAACTCCACCTACATACAGCCCCTCCAAGTGCAATAAGGCTCTGTATCTGTGTGACACACTGCTTGTGTACAGAGGCAGTTGTTCTCTGGCAAATGCTTTATTTCTTTATCTGGAACACTTTCAAGTGTCAGAGTGCACTAAACTCATTAATTAAAAGAAACTAACGTTGTTAAGATGATGGTCCAATATGCCTCTGCATGTGATCACATGAAAGGCACAATTAAAGAATAATGCATTCCAGCAGCCAAGTGAGACAGCACATCTCAGATGGAGATAAGCAAGTTTCCCTTTTGGAATTTACTGCTCATCATCCACAGCAGCCCTGTGTCACACATGTACAATCAAGACGCCAGAATGCATTAGAGGTGATTTGAAATACTGTCATCTGATGACAATGAAAACTGTTTTCCAATGATTAGCAGACCTTTAAGTCAAAGTGCTGTCATAGAAAGGCAAATAACTGCAGAATATTTCAGAACATTTCTCTCCTTACCTTAGCTTCCACCACAGCTACATGCCCAGTTTTACGATACACACAACTACTTCTAGTGCACTCCTTCCGTATCACTGAAGTATAGGGTCTAACACAAATACATTCCAAACTGATTCCATGGAAAGTTATTATATTTTTCTTTCTGTGGCCATGATATGACTTGTAACATTTTTTTTCTGAGTAGGTATATACCAGTGCAATCTATACTACTGAGTGGAAGCAACATAGTACTAGAAGTTGGCCAAGCTTTCTAGCAGAAAATTAATTACTTTCAGAATATTATTAGGTTCCTGAGGCTAAAATCCAGCTTGTAGATCAATATTTGAATCCATCAGAAGAAGTCTTTTATTTTTTGATTCATTGTTCCTGAGAAAAAAACGTTTTGAAAATATTTGAGATGGATCTGGTGTGTGAAGTCGTGGCGTCCAACAGTCACATAACTTATCCCTTTCCAAGGATGCTGTGTCCATACCTAATTGGGCAGCACAAATTCCCAAAACATCTGTTTTCCCATCGTTTACCAGCTACCAAATCATTCTTACTGTATTTTAGGAAACTGGCAGGAGGAAGGCTACACGAGTGGGAAAATTGGTGGCTTTGTACGTATAAAAGAAACAAGCAGGACTCTGTGACACTTGAAAGGCCACAGAAAACCAAAAGAGAGTGTGGTTCCAGGGCACTGGAGAAGGGCAAGAGACAGCCAACCTAACTGCGGTCTTCGGGAAGATAATGGAACAAGTTATTAAGCAGTCAGTCATTGAGCATCTAAGACGACAATACAATAATAAAAAGCAGATAATGTAAATTTTTCAAGAACAAATTTTTGTCATGAAGAAATATTTTTCTGACACAGTGATCAAGGGAGAAGTCACAGATGACAAACTTGGCTTTGATTGGGCTTTTAATCTAAATCACCTGAGAGTCTGACAAGCTGAGTAGGGAATTGTGGCCTAAACTGAAGAGCAGTTACAACTACTATATGAAGAAGTAATTAGGAATGCTTCTCTTGCAAACTGGAGTCAAATGGGGTTACACAATGATCTGCCATCCACCTAGCTTTATTTCATATTTTCCTTATTACACTGATGATGAAACTGAGGAAGTGCACTTTCAGAGTCTGGGCTGATAAGCAAGGTAGGAAAGACTATGAGCAGTTTAGGAAACAGAAGCAGGATGCCAAATGATGATCTGAAAATTCTATAGACAGACACAAAGTACTACAATGATGACCAAGAAAACAAGTTCAAATACAAGGGGAAAAACTAGCCAGACAAAAAAAACACAGGAAAAAAATCTGAAAGTTACAGTGGGTTGTAGTTAGAGAGTGCAAGAAGGTACAGTTGGAAAAAAAAAAAAGGATAGCAAACTTGGCACTATGAAGATCTAAGACACAAGACAAATATTTTGGTCTGTTCAGCAGCAGTGAAACACACAGTTGGCAAACAATGTACAGATTAAACACCACTTTTAAAGAAAACTTCAGAGTGGAAAAAAATCTAAACTTTAAAAACGCACATTCAGTAGGAAAACACTAAGAAAACAAAATTCGTTTAGTGTAGAATAATGTGAAAAGAGGAAAGAGCAATGTTATAATCTTAAATTCTTCTGCACATAGAAGACAAGAATGGAATATCTTTATACCCACCAAGGATAGAACAAGTAATCACTGGCATCATTTGCAGCACGAAACATATTAGGAAAAAAACTCAGTGAACTATAAAAAACATCATGTAATGGCAACAGGTCAACAGATCATGCAGTTCCTGTCACTAAAGGCTTTTCAAAACAAATTAAACAAATTCACCATGAAACATTTTGTTAGAGGTTGCTGTAAGATTCAACACTGCTTTAATGAATCAGTTAACTTGGTGTCACCTCAGAAATAAAGGGAGGTTAAAAACACATCACACTCATAGTGACAGTCAACTACAACAAAGCGAACATTTAACCTAAGTGATATCTGTGTGAACTTACAAAGGAGGACTTCTGCCGACGTGAATAAATTCGACATGGGAATTGAAAATTACAGTTTTGCATGGATTAAACAAAAAACCTGTAACCCCTGTATTTGAAAACAAACAGTGGCATTCCTATTTAAATGGCAAATGCTGATCTTGCTGCTACACAGGCTGGAGATGCTGGGGCAAATCTGAACTGCTTGAAGCAGGTATTTAAGCTGAGCACACTAGCAGGTGCCTTGGCCAGGCTCTTACACGTATCTTGCATATGTGTTTGAGTACATAAATCGACTCAAAGTTGTTGGGTTTTAATCAGCTTTTACATAGCATCTTCGGCAAAGGGGACACACCTGCATTATCAGTGCAAACTGCGCTTTCATTAGTGCTCCTGCAGCGACATCCCGTCATCTTCCTTCCGTTACTAAACAGACGATCCAGGCAAGAACAGAGACGGCCGCGCCTGAAACGTCNCCCGCTGCCTCCCCGCCGGCTCCCGCGCGAGTTTCCGAACTGCCCTGTTCCTAATTCAGGGCGGATCGGCCGCGCCAACAGCCTTCCAGTCGGGTATCAACGAGATCTAACGGCGGTTTAAAACTGCCCGCTCACCGCCCCTCGCAAAACCCCTCAGAAAAGAGCGCGGGGAAGGACCAGGTCAGCCCTCGCCGGAGCCCCACCGGGCCGGGCGTGGGGACCGGCGGTACTCCCCCCCCCTCCCCCCGCCCCGCTCAACACCGCCTGCACAGCGGCGC